>JARJHM010000713.1:0-164242 GCA_033356055.1 Carex pumila
GGCTAGTCGCTTTTTCGAAGCTACCATTATTAGTATGATGATTCTCTTTTATAGGTTGTCTTTCCTTTCCGAAAAGATTTTTACCCATTTCTGTTTACTTTTTCAATTTATAGCTAGTTTGAGGACAAAAGAATTTGTGTACAATTACACAACACCGGCGTATTAATGATAACCAGCATTTCATCTAGTGGCAGAAGGCAATACCCTCTATGTCGAAGGTTGCATGCTCGTAAATCCAAATGGGAGTAATCCTTGAATATTAAATAGTTGTGTGGCTTGATCTCGAACATTGTACACAAAAAACATGAGCATATTAATTATCATTAGCAACTTATGTTTATTATATCTTTTGTGTTAATTTACGTAGAGTTATCCATAGGTGAAGACTTGTGAAAACAGAGTACACTAACATGTGTGAACACAATTGCAATTTCTGAAACCTTGACCTATTCATTTTTATAAAATATTTGTTTTACTGTGGTTATGCACTAGTTTCCAATGAACTTATCAACAACGACATTAGTTACAATGCAATAATAGTATCCAAAAAAGTTATGAAGTCGAGAGATTGACGTGTCAATTAAGGAATGAAGGCATCAATCAGAAGAGGATGTCCCTTTGGATGTTGAACTAAAGAGACTTGGATTTTTCTTTTTCAAAGTACAAAATTGACAGCATCCTCAGGAGCTTCCTGTGTAGAAACAAAGAGCACCAGGTGGACGCCTTTCTCAAAGCAGTGCGGAGCGTCGAAAAGGAGGCACGCAAATCCTACAGCGAGTACTTTGCCCTCGAACAAGATGATTTTATTCAGATGCTTTTGCTTGACGGCTGCTTCATTCTCGAGCTTTTCTTCAAGTGGTTCACCAAAGACCCCGATGTCTTATTCACAGAGGGTTGGGGTTCGACTACGATCTTTTGCGATTTGCTATTATTTGAAAATCAAATCCCCTTTTTTGTCATCGAGAAGTTGTATGACATGGTGAAGACTGGGGAGGACGATAACGAAAGGGATACATTCCGTAGCCAGCTCGCAAGATTTCTCATGGGAGAGAAGCTGTTGCCTCTTACATGCCCCATTACATCATCCAATAAAGTTGATCATTTGCTTGATCTTTACCACCAGTTCCTCACTCTGCGCACAACACTTCTCCAAAAGGAAACAAACCATGACCTGCTGGCTTTGCCTCTTTGGAAACAATGTCAAATTCAATCGATTAGCCCCCAACCAGACCTACAGGGTGCCATACAGCCACCACATCATATCCCCTGCACCATTGACCTTCAGGAGGTGGGTGTAACATTCAGAAAAAAACAATTGTGTGAGGATTTTCTCGATGTGACGTTCCATAAAGGCATTATGGAAATTCCACGGCTACAAATTGACTGCAAGAAAAAGGCACTCCTCTCAAACCTCTTAGCGCTGGAGAAACACAAGAAGTCGAAGCGACCAAACCATCACCAACTATGTGAGGCTGATGGATTCACTGATCAACACTGCAGAGGATGTGGCCCTGCTCCAGCATGCCGGTGTCATCCACAACATGCTATCCAGCCACCAAGAGGCCTGCAGTTTTCTTCAACCAGCTCGGTGAAAGCACATCATTTTATTCCACAAACCATCATTACGGGGAACTGTTTATACAAGTGCAGCAGTACTATGATTCTTACTGGAACCGACGTTGAGCACGCTTGATCCATGATTACTTCAATAGCCCCTGGGCCGTTATATCAGTGATTGCCGCCGTGATTCTTCTGAGTCTCCGTGCCCTTCAGACCTTCTACACAGTTTACCCTTACTACATACAGCATTAATCATAGCACCAGATACTGATTTATTTCTGGTCGTTGTTATCATGTCATATTCCCCTTTCCCACTTTTGGTGATTTGCATTGTTTGAAAATTGTGTGTGTTCTTTCTGTTGTTAGAATATTTTTTATTTGTGCTAATATCGTGTATTTTTTTCAACCCTTTTATTTCATGAAATTTTATTAAACAACTGACCAAGAATGATTTGTATCAGGGTTCTAAATAACTATTTATAGCTACGCAATAGCTTTTTCAGACCTCAAAAGCTATAAGACTATTAACTACTTTTCTTTTATAATGATTCTAAATAGCTAACTATGGTTTCACTATAGCTGTGGTATAGCTTTTTTGAACCTTAAAAGCTATAGCGCTATAATCGCTATTTAGAACCTTGGTTTGTATAGACTTTTCTAATTTCTTAATTACCCCTAAATATTTCAGTTTATCTAATTTATCTCTTAAATAGTTAAATTTTAAAACTCTTTCATTTTTATCCATTACACAGTAATTATATAATTAAGCATATAAATAGTAAAAGACAAAAATACCCTTCTCTTCTCTTTTTTACTCTATTTTTTTTGTTTATTGGGAGTTCAACTGTCTCTTCTTTCCGGCGCTTTGCACAACAAGATGAGACACTTTTCGCGAGGATAAAAAAAGTGACTTTTTGCGATGGACTACTATCATTGTTCAACTTTTTCTTTTTGCGACGGACTACAGTCATAAATGCATTTTTTCCCTCGCAAAAAATGTCTACTTTGTTGTAATGTTGGTACTTTCTCTATTTTTTGCGCTACTCTTCCGTTCTCTACAATCTTTTCTATTGTTCTCCAGCAGTCTTTTTTTTTATTACACTAGACCAGTCCATATTAAACAAATTGAAAAGACTGACATTGTATCAGTAAAAAAAAATAAAAATTAAAGAAATTGTTACTTTTGATTTCCTGTTCTATCTCTTTTTTTTTTTAATTTCTTCTAACCAAAAAGGAAAAAAGAGGAAGCCCCAAGTTGAGAATTACTTTTTAATTTTCTAATAACAAAATTTTAAAGCTTCAATGTAAAAAAAAAAATACAATGCAAAAGAATTAGTCAGTTTCCATAGACAATTGAAATATTTATTAATGTTCAAATGCAAAAAAAAATTGTAAAGTCTCATTTTTATAGAACTCCAAATCATTAAAATTGAAGTCTGGATAAATGTAATATATGACTCTAACAGAAACCACTGCACTAAATCATTAAAATTAAAAGAATTATATTTTTTCATGTGAAAAACTTTTAGATCACTTAGTAATATTAAATAGTCTGATCTAATTTAATAATATTTACGAAGTTTATATGCAGGACTAATAAAAACTTCACATTTTTTTTAATTGGTAGAATAATTAGTTAGATATATCATTCAATTCCTTCAAAAAAGACATACCAGTAAACCAAGCAAAGTTATGCATACAGGTTTTGCTTGTGTTATATATAGTTTGTATTTCTTAATTATGAAAGCAAATGTGCCTACATATAATATTTTAGAATTCCTACATCTAACTTTTACTTGCTATCTTCAAAAAACCCACATCCACAACAAATTTTGAAATACAATTATTCCTTTTGCTAAATTATTGTATAATAATCTGGTGTGAAAACAAAATCATTACAAATATACTATGCACATGATCTCAAAATTTAGTAAATGTTGGACTCGTTATGCTTGTATAGATGAGATGAATATTTAGAAAATAATTTAAATCCATCTTGATATGTATAGTGAGGTTTAAAAACACCTTAAATATTTCCACTATCCAATTCAAATGATTTACTGCAACAAATAAAATAAATTTGATATTACTTGTATTTTTGCATTTCAAAACTAATTCATGAAAAAAGATATCAATAAGAAAATATCTAATATTAGACTAATTTTTCTCTAAATATATATCCTATGAAATATGGATATAGTTAAAATATATATACATATATATATATATATATATATAAAAGATCCATCTTCTACTAACATGTTATTACAATCAATAAATAATTAATAGATCGATGGGCCTATATGTCATATTTGTCCTTGTCAGCCTATTAATACATATAGCATGTGCGCTTTTATTATGAAGTTATAACATCTGTCCTTGTTAGCCACGTTTTAATGATGAGATTAGTTGACAAGACATGTTTGTACTAGACTTAGTGTCAAGAAGACTAGCTAGGAGTCAACACTCAATACAACAAGAGGGTAGTTCAACATTACTGAAAGGGATTGGTGTCAGCTTGCTCTTCATATGTTGAAATAAGTAATATAATAACAATTTCTATAAAACAATCTTAATTAATAAGTCAAGTAAATTTCAAAATACGCAAATTTTAGAATATATTTTTATGCACGCCTACATATGTTGAAATTTTATCGTTGATTTAAAATCACAAAATATGTAATCTTCAAAAAATTTAAAGAATTATATTTTTACATGCAAAAAAATTTTAGATCGCTTAATAACCAATATAAAATAATTTGATCTAATTTAATAATGTCTACAAAGTTTATATGCAGGACTGGCAAAAAGTTCACAATTTTTCACTACTACAGAATTTTATATTTTCTGACCTGAAATTGGAACAAAGTAACAATGAATCTGTCAATATAAATGATATTTTTATAAATTTGCAATAAAATGCAGAGTGAGTCTATGGTACTATGCATATCACGGGTTGTTACTGTGCTACGGCTCTATATTCGAGTTTTCAAATCCTAACGGTTAATCTGAACCGTTCATCTTATTCTCCATATTAATATGTATTTGGAGGCCAAATTATATATTTTTTAAAATTGTTTTACTATTTTTTTAGATATTTAGAAAATCACTTGATCTGAAAATTATGGACCATCCAAAAACAGTGATTTTCAATAAATCTAAAAAAATAGTAAAAAAATTTCAAAAAATATAAAATTTGGTCTCCAAACACATATTAATATGGAGAACAAGATGAACGGTTCGGATCAACCATTATGATTTGAAAACTTAAATATAAAGCTGTAGCATGATGCCAAATTGTAATATGCATAGTACCATAGACTCACTCATAAAATGCATATTGGTTTTACCCTGTAGGTCTCGTCAGATGCCATGTTCAGTCGGTAAGCAATAGCCTAACATTTGAATGATTGGAACTTCAGTAATAAATCAAACAGAGCAACCCTAAATAGTTGCATTGTTTTAGATAAAAATAGCGCAAAAAAAAAGATAATGCACCAAAGACATAAAAACAAAAGACCCAGTCAATAGTGTACTCATTCTGCTTGTATATATCAGATGAATATTAAGAAGATAATTTAAATCCAACTTCGTATGTATAGCGAGGTTTAAACATAAAGACACCTTAATCTAGATGATAACATAAATATTCATGTCATTTTTATTGATCATTCGAATATTAAAAGGAATATCTACAATAGAATATATATTAGGCATCATACTATTAATTCTGCATGCATGCACTCTGTATTATTTTTAATGAACAATAATTAAATAGGTTTGTGTGCTGTGTATCCAACACTATGTAAGTTTCCATTTGTTTTTCATTTTGTTGAATTTTATGTTGTTAAATCAGCAATATTCTATCAGATACATAACTAAAATATACATTTTTTAGAACTAAGGAACTGAGAGTACAGTAGAGAAACTCCTCGAGCATTTTTTCTTTCTTATTTTTCTGATGGATAGATCAGTAATCTTGTTGGGTAAAAAACAAAGTTTCATAAATTAAAATTGAACTCCCAATTCGTAAATTTTTTTGTCAAACATTATCGCATAACATGTACTGCTATACAGTTGTTAAGAACATAATTGTCCAAATTTGCTAAAATAACTAATAATATCAATCAACAAATTTGAAATTGCATTTACTGGCAACGAATTATCAAGAAAATTTGTATTTATAAAAAATACATGTATTATCCAAGCATAGTTAGTACTAATGAAATTAATTTCAACAGCATTTAATATTGTGCTCTATGACATGACATTTGACATTGAAAAACATTCCATTATAGTCACATCCTGATGACCTCTTTGCAAGGCAACAGCCAATATTTAAACTACTGGTCTTATTTGAGAGAGATCAAAATTTGCTTATAATTTTTTGACTTAATTAATTTGTCTAAAATTCTACATTTGAATTTAAAAACAGCAGTAGCGAATATTTCTTCCATTTATTCTGATAAAATAAAAAATAAAATCAAACAACCTCTTCATCATTTAGAGCAATTTCAATTATCCTTCATTTTTTTAATTGTAGTTTTCTGGTATATTTTCTGAGAAAAAAAAATACATATTAAAAAAAAATAGGTAGGAAAAAAGATTATGAAACTAAATTTAAGCTTAATTTATTCAATTAATCAAATTAAGAATGAGAAGTCAATGTATGTTTGATCTACACTCAGTTAAAGGTCAACTTTTATTAAGTAAAAGTTTCTTAACTTTTTTTTTGAGAATCAGAAGCACCAATTAAATTTTGATTTGCTGTGTCAATCCTTATATTTTTAATTATTATTTTAAAATAAAATTGTCACTGGATAAGAAAAGAGAAATGGACAAGGCAATATATGGAAGTCTTGATTTGCTTGATGTTTTGCATAGTATACAAACAAGGAGGGCAATTTTCTTATAATACATATAATCAATCAATCGGATGATTAATGACTCAATTGACCATTGCTATCGACTTATAATTTATAATTAATAGTAATAGACGTAGCCACCAATCTTTAAAAAAAAATATATATATATCAATAGAGTGGTCCAAAAGGGCAATTATAATTAATAGTGGAATTGAACGGTCTAAAAGGCAGTACTGGAATTGGATAAGGGCAATTCCATCTCTATTGCTTCAGAAGAAACCAATAACGCTTGCTCAAATGGCTTTCGCATCTAACCTTGCCTTCATTGCACTTCTCGGGTGGTTTTCTTTCTATGTTAATCCACAACCTTATTTCAATCCCACTGCAAGCACTCAAATATCATGGACCAACTCACCGTCTCTTACATACAACTTTACTTTTGATGGTGGTGAAATTGTCCGTTCCCTCCTCCTCCGGCTGAACTCTAAAGGTTATGGCATATCATTTGCTACTGGGTTTTATTGCTTCCCACCTTCTAAGAGCTTTTTGTTGAATGTAATCCAAGTCAGCAAGGCACATAAGAGCTGCAGTTTCTAGAAGCTACGTTTTATTTGTAGGTCTATTTTTGTTAAGAATTAGTTGTAATCTGGTTGTTAAATTTAGGCAGAATTTATGTTCTCTGTTTAGACGTGTTACAGCAGCATTATGTTGGGATTAGTGGGTTTCTAAATATAGTTGTCTGTAGTAGTAGTAGTTGGTTCTAAATTTAGATGTTGCAATGCTTTAAATTCTGAAATATTGTAATCAGGTAGAGGAAAAAAAAAATAGTAGAAGAAGTTATTTTTCATGCAAATCTTTTTCTCTGTTTAGTCTTCCATAATTCCAACAAATTGGTATCAAAGCCAAAGGTTAGAGATCATGGCAGATCTGACCATGGCAGAGAACATGAGCGTTTTGAATCCGTCGATTTTGCTGTTCAAGGGAGACAACTACGAGTTCTGGAGCATCAAGATACAAACTTTGCTCAGGTCGCAAGGTCTATGGGAATTGTTGGAGATGGTGTTCACAAAAATAGTGCATCTCGCTTCCCTGTTTCTGTTGGTGTGGGATCTGTGGATACGGCCACAGATCCCACACCAATAGAAACAACGAAGCGAGATGCGAAGGCGTTGTTCTTCCTTCAACAAGCCGTTGTTGACACGGTGTTCACAAAAATAGCAGCATCGGCATCGGCAAAGGAGGAACGCCATGATCTCTAACCTATTTGCTATACTTTAGTAATCAGCTTAGGTACAATGTTTATTATCCTAATCGGTCTATAACCTGTCATCAGACTTGGATTTTTTCTTTTGGGATCATTACCATATTGGCTTTATTTAATGAATCTAGGCTTGCATGATGTGCATAAAACTCACCAAAGATACACATAATGTCTGCCTTCAAGAAGTTCCAATAGGTTCTAATGAACTCATGCGGTATGCCATCTGGCCTTACTGCCTTGTTATTTCCCAGTTGACAAACCTCCTTATACACCTCTGCCTCAGAAAAAACGCTTTGTAAATGAATCAGGTCACATTCTACAATAGGGTAAAGCACACCTATATTCAATTTGAGAATTGATCCTGCCATTGCGATTGAGATGATCTTTAAATGTCTCCCGTATCAGATCTGGCTCTGTTACGGTCACAGCCGCTACCTCTAGGCCGGTTACCATATTCTTCGGTGCCCTAGAATCTCTCTCTTTCTCTCTCTCATCAGGTCTGAGATTATGTATCCATGTCCTGCGAAATTGGTGAAATTATAAATGACATTTTCTCTTGTTTATCTTTTCTTTAGCAGATAATTTTAGAAGCGTGGATGCAAGTATTGTTTGCAGAATATGAAATAAGTCGTCAGCAATTCAGAAGCACTACTGAATGGAACTGTATGTAATTAATTGCTAAAATATTGCAAAAATTGTAAATTAGTATTAAGTTTCTTGAAACTGTATGCTATATGTGGATATAATACTTGCTTGAAGTATGGATTTCGCACCATGTAATGTGATGCTTTCTGTTGGTGATATGAATTAAAAAAATTCCATTCAAAGAGGTTAGGTCCAACATTGCCTTCTCAGTCAGTTGTAAGATACAAGGTAAATTTACAAACAAAACAATTTGGACACACCTCATAAGAGTTAAGAACATTCTAGTCAGAGCTCAGAAATGAACAAATATATATAAAAAATCTTATCAAAGAAGAAACTTGAGCATACTTTGATAGTCAGATTGCAGGAATTCAGTACTTGAACTCTTATGTATTGATATATTTTACCCTAATCGTTCCAGTATTCTATGTTGTTTCTGGCACATACATGAGCATGAATATATTACTGGCAATATTTTCGAGCATGAACATAAGTCTAATTCTTTTACTGGCTAGTGCCATAGGCCAGATTATGTTTTATGTTGCAACAGGACTACCTTTGTGTTTAATAAAAAAAAAGAAAGAGAAAATTGCAACTACTGAACTACCCTTTTGTAAGTACACTAATTCAAAAATGCAACTGGTATTGATGTATAAGCAATTAAGCATGCTATTGAAAAGCACAACCCTTTTGTAAGTACACTAATGCAAAATGGAACTGGTGTTGATACATAAGCATAGGCATGCTGTTGGAAATTAACCTGTCATAAAATTCCAATGCCAGGTGGCAGCTGCCGAAGGGAGCGGAGCAGCATGTCTGATCACCTTGGAGGCAAACTGTTTCAGGCTGATCATGAACTGTGCGATTGGATTAAATTGGATCAAAAATTATGGAAGCCGAATTTCCAGTGCACAAAAACTAGACCCAATTAACACTACTGAATCTTAATTTTGTTTAAAAGAACTTAATAACACTATTGATTTTCCAGTGTGTTGTGCGGTAATGTATTAACACTTAATATCTAATGAACTGTGAGCTTATTATAGTGGCATAAGTTGTCATCTCTCTTCGAAACATATGTTTTAATTCTCAAAGAAAAAAAATAATGTAAAACTAAGGGAGCTAATTACCAGTGTTTTATCAAAATGGGATTTAATACCTCCGTCGAAAGATATAATTTATACCACTATATAATATATTACATAAAATTTATAATATGTTCTATTTTAAGTTATTTCCTTTAGGAACAAATTAAGACAAAAATTGTGATTGCTTCATATTAATTTATTTCTACAGCTATTAAGATTTTAGAAAAAAGCATCACTAATCTTTATAATTTTGAGACATTAATTAATAATTTCTTATTGTTATCAAACTAAAATATAAAAGCCATCAAAATAAGATAATGTTGTATTGTTCTTTCAGTTGTAGTATGTTTTTTTTTTTATATTTAAGCAAATAGATGTACTTAACGTTTCTACCTTGTTTATGTTTACATGACTAAATTGAGGATGAATAAGGGATTTTAGTTCTTACTTAGGTGGATTAACTTATTATATATGTTTGTGGAGCCTGCTGTAACTAAAAGATCGCTTCTCCTCCTTTGTCTCTTTTCTTAATTAGGCCTATTTAACTTTATCTTCAATCAAATAAAAATAAATTAAACCTGCCTAATTAACATACAAAACTAGACTTAGGGTTCAAAAAATTATAAATTGTACTTGCACCTAATTTTTTTTTCCGAAATATATATATTTCCACTATTATTTTTCTTATTGGTGAATCATGTTTCTATTATAATTTTTTCATGCTCAGTGGAAATCTTGAAAGAGAAAGGCAGCTCCGTAGGTTATAAAAAATTCATGAATAACTAACTATAAATAATGAATTTAAGATGTGAAAGGGCAAACGTGACTTTCATGAACTAACAGAA
This sequence comes from Carex pumila, assembly GCA_033356055.1. Lineage (NCBI taxonomy): Eukaryota > Viridiplantae > Streptophyta > Magnoliopsida > Poales > Cyperaceae > Carex > Carex pumila. The sequence continues at coordinate 10,265 of JARJHM010000713.1, forward strand.
TGTTTTTCCTTGCATCATTTCAATTGGTCTATCAGTCAAGGTGCATTCATGAATAAATTATGACCGAGTAACAATTTTCCCTAAGAGATCAATAAATTATAAAAAGGCCCATAGTCATTAGAAATAAATTAAATTCCAAATATATTAGATAGCAGAGAAAAACTTGCCAGATGCCAATTGACAAGATTACAGCAAGTGTTCTGTGCCATTGCATGATCAGGGAAAAGTTTGGGCTTGCTCTGTAAATGGTCTAGAAAACCCACCCAAGAGAGAAAATAATTGTGGGTTTTATTCTGCGCCTATAATTAAATGAGGCCTCATATTTGTTTACTTAACAAATAAAGCAAACTAAAATTGGACCCGTATATTGGGCCCAATTTTTTACTTACCAAACAAAGCAAACTAATAGTAGGAAATGATGGCTGGGCGGTGAAGTGTTTATATTTTCTATTGGCAAAATTGAATTTGGCACTGTTTTGAAGATTTGTATTACAAACGAGTAAATTAGAGAAATAGTCCTTAAAATGTCAGTATTTTATCATTTGGATTTTTATTTTTCAAATTTAGCATTTTAGTCCCTGAAGTTATCAACTTGTACCAAATCAAAATTATGTTTAAAAATAAATGAATAATTGAACGTTGATAGCAGTATCCATATCACCGATAGCAATGGTTTGTAATTAATCTAGATGATAACATAAGTATTCATGTCATTTTTATTGATCATTTGTATATCAAAATGTATATCTAGAATAGAATATATATTAGGCATCATACTATTAATTCTACATGCATGCACTCAGTATTATAGTTAATGAACAATAATTAAATAGGTTTGTGTGCTGTATATCCAACACTATGTAAGTTTCCATTTGTTTTTCATTTTGTTGAATTTTATGTTGTCAAATCAACAATATTCTATCATATACATAACTAAAATAAACATTTTTTAGAACTAAGGAAATGAGAGTTCAGGAGAAAAACTCCTTGAGCATTTTTTCCTTCTTATTTTTCAGATGGATAGATCAGCAACTTGATGGGTAAAAATGAAAGTTTCATAAATTAAAATTGAACTTCCAATTCGTGAAATTTTATGTGAAACATTATCCCAGAACATGTACTGCTATACACCTGCTATGAATATACATACAGTTGTTAAGAACATAATTGTCCAAATTTGAAGTTGGCAATGAATTATCAAGAAAATTTATATTTATAAAAAATACATGCATTATGCAAGCATAGTTAGTACTAATGAAATTAATTTCAACAGCATCTAATATTGTACTCTACGACATGACATTTCACATTGAAAAACATTCCATTATAGTCACACCCTCATGACCTCTTTGCAAGGCAACAATGATATTTTAATATAATCCAAATTATTCAAGGAATAATTTGCAAGGCAACAGCAAATGTTGATAGTCTCTGTTTAAACTACTAGTCTATGTTTTCTACATCAACTAAGTTTTTCAAACATTAAAGGAACAAGAAAAATCTAGAAATTAACCCTGTTGTAGAATTTCGGAGAGATCAAAATTTGTTTATAATTTTTTGAATTAATTAATTTGTCTAAAATTCTACATTTTCATTCAAAAACATCAGTAGTGAATATTTCTTCCATTTATTCTAATAAAATTATAAATAAAATCAAACAAGCTCTTCATAATTTAGAGCCATTTCAATTATCCTTCATTTTTTTACTGTAGTTTTTTTGGTATCTTTTCTGAGAAAAATATATATGTAAACAAAAAATAGGTAGGAAACAAGATTATGAAACTAAATTTAAGCTTAATTTATTCAATTAATCAAATTAAGAATGAGAAGTCAATATTTTTTTGATCTACACTCAGTTAAAGGTCAACTTTTATTAAGTAAAGTTTCTTAACTTTTTTTTTGAGAATCAGAAGCACCAATTAAATTTTCATTTGTTGTGTCAACCCTTATATTTTTAATTATTATTTTTAAATAAAATTGTCACTGGATAAGAAAAGAGAAATGAAGAAGGCAATATATGGAAGTCTTGATTTGCTTGATGTTTTGCATAGTATCCAAACAAGGAGGGCAGTTTTCTTATAATACATATAATCAATCAATCGGATGATTAATGACTCAAGTGACCGTTGCTATCGTCTTATAATTTCTAATTAATAGTAATAGAGATAGCCACCAATCTTTAAAAAAAAAATATATATATATATATATATATATATCAATAGAATGGTCCAAAAGGGCAATTATAATATTGTGGAATTGAACGGTCTAAAAGGTAATGAGGAATAAAACGGTCTAAAAGGTAGTGGAATTGGATAAGGGCAATTCCATCTCTATTGCTTCAGAAGAAACAAATAATGCTTGCTCAAATGGCTTTCACATCTAACCTTGCCTTCATTGCACTTGTCGGGTGGTTTTCTTTCTATGTTAATCCACAACCTTATTTCAATCCCACTGCAAGCACTCAAATATCATGGGCCAACTCACCATCTCTTACATACAACTTTACTTTTGACGGTTGTGAAATTGTCCGTTCCCTCCTCCTCCGGCTGAACTCTAAAGGTTATGGCATATCATTTGCTACTGGGTTTTACTGCTTCCCACCTCGTAAGAGCTTTTTGTTGAATGTAATCCAAGTCAGCAGCCAAGTCAGCAAGGCACATAAGAGCTGCAGTTTCTAGAAGCTACGTTTTATTTGTAGGTCTATTTTTGTTAAGAATTAGTTGTAATCTGGTTGTTAAATTTAGGCAGAATTTATGTTCCCTATTTAGACGTGTTACAGCAGCATTATGTTGGGATTCGTGGGTTTCTAAATATAGCTGTCTGTAGTAGTAGTAGTTGGTTCTAAATTTAGATGTTCCAATGCTTTAAATTCTGAAATCTTGTAATCAGGTAGAGAAAAAAAAATAGTAGAAGTTATTTTCCTTGCAAATATTTTTCTCTGTTAATTTACTCTTCCATAATTCCAACAAATTGGTATCAGAGCCAAAGGTTAGAGATCATGGCAGATCCGACCATGGCAGAGAACATGAGTGTCTCGGATCCGTCGATTCTGCTGTTCAAGGGAGATAACTACGAGTTCTGGAGCATCAAGATACAAACTTTGCTCAAGTCGCAAGGTCTATGGGAATAGGTGGAGTCGGTGTTCACAAAATAGTGCATCTCGCTTCGCTATTCCTGTTGGTGTGGGACCTGTGGATACGGCCCCAGATCCCACACCAACAGAAACTGCGATGTAAGATGCGAAGGCGTTGTTCTTCGTTCAACAAGCCGTTGTTGACACGGTGTTCACAAAAATAGCAGCAGCGGCATCGGCAAAGGAGGCATGGACAACCTGAAAACCGCATTCCTTGGAAATTTGAAAGTTCGCGGGATAAGGCTACAAGGATTGAGAAGAGAGTTAATTACCAGTGTTTTATCAAAATGGGATTTAATACCTCCGTGGAAAGATATAATTTATACCACTATATAATATATTACATAAAATTTATAATATGTTATATTTTAAGTTATTTACTTTCGGAACAAATTAAGAAAAATATTGTGATTGCTTCATATTAATTTATTTCTAGAACTATTAAGATTATTTTAGAAAAATACATCACTAATGTTTATAATTTTGAGACATTAATTAATAATTTCTTATTGTTATCAAGCTAAAATATAAAAGCCATCGAAATAAGATAACGTTGTATTGTTCTTTGAGTTGTAGTATTTTTTTTTAATTTAAGCAAATAGATATACTTAACGTTTCTACCTTGTTTATGTTTACATGACTAAATTGAGGATGAACAAGGGATTTCAGTTCTTACTTAGACTATCAACCTCGGATTAACTTATTTTAGGCCTATTTAACTTTATCTTCAATCAAATAAAAATAAATTAAACCTGCCTAATTAACATACAAAACTAGACTTAAGGTTCAAAAAATTATAAAATTGTACTTGCACCTAATTTCTTTTTTTCCGAAATATATATATTTCCACTATTATTTTTCTTAATGGTGAATCATGTTTCTATTATAAATTTTTCATGCTCAGTGGAAATCTTGAAAGAGAAAGGCAGCTCCGTAGGTTATAAAAAATTCAATAACTAAAGTTAATGAATTTAAGATGTGAAAGGGAAAACGTAACTTTCATGAACTAACAGAATTTATTTCCTCACATCATTCAATACATGAATGTTTTACCAGTCATTTCAACTGGTCTACCAGTCAAGGTACATTCATGAATAAATTATGAACGAGTAACAATTTTCCCTAAGAGATCAATAAATTATGAAAAGGCCCATAGTCATTAGAAATAAATAAAATTCCAAAATATATTAGATAGCAGAGAAAAGCTTGCCAGATGTTGACAAGATTACAGCAAGTGTTCTGTGCCATTGCATTATCAAGGAAAAGTTTGGGCTTGCTCTGTAAATGGTCTAGAAAACCCATCAAAGAGCAAACAGAATAATGGGTTTTATTTTGGGCCCATTTATTGGGCCCAATTTTTTTTACTTAACAAAGAAAGCAAACTAATATTAGGAAATGATGGTTGGGCGTGAGGTGTTTATATTTTCTGTTGGCAAAACTGAATTTGGCACTGTTTTGCAGATTTTGTTATTACATAAATAGTCCTTAAAATATCAGTATTTTATCATTTGGATTTTTGTTTTTCAAATTTAACATTTTAGTCCTTGAAGTTATCAACTTGTACCAAATCAAAATTATGTTTAAAAATAAATGAATAATTGAACATTGATAGCAATATCCATATCACCGATAGCAATGGTTTGTAATTAATTAATCTAGATGATAACATAAGTATTCATGTTATTTTTATTGATCATTTGTATATGAAAATGTATATCTAGAATAGAATATATATTAGGCATCATACTATTAATTCTACATGCATGCACTCAGTATTATAGTTAATGAACAATAATTAAATAGGTTTGTGTGCTGTGTATCCAACACTATGTAAGTTTCCGTTTGTTTTTCATTTTGTTCAATTTTATGTTGTTAAATCAGCAATATTCTATCATATACATAACTAAAATAAACATTTTTTAGAGCTAAGGAAATGAGAGTACAGGAGAAAAACTCCTTGAGCATTTTTTCTTTCTTATTTTTCAGATGGATAGATCACTAATCTTGTTGAGTAAAAATGAAAGTTTCATCAATTAAAATTGAACTCCCAATTCATGAAATTTTATGTGAAACATTATCCCAGAACATGTACTGCTATACACTTGCTATGAATATACATACAGTTGTTAAGAACATAATTGTCCAAATTTGAAGTTGCATTTATTGGCAATGAATTTTCAAGAAAAATTGTATTTATAAAAAATACATGCATTATGCAAGCATAGTTAGTACTAATGAAATTAATTTCAACAGCATTTAATATTGTGCTCTACAACATGACATTTGGCATTGAAAAACATTCCATTATAGTCACACCCTCATGACCTCTTTGCAAGGCAACAATGATATTTTAATATAATCCAAATTATTCAAGGAATATTTGCAAGGCAATAGTGAATGTTGATAGTCTCTGTTTAAACTACTAGTCTCTGTTTTCTACATCAACTACATTTTTCAAACATTCAAGGAACAAGAAAAATCTAGAAATTTACCCTGCTGTAGGATTTCGGAGAGATCAAAATTTGTTTATAATTTTTTGAATTAATTAATTTGTCTAAAATTCTACATTTTCATTCAAAAACATCAGTAGCAAATATTTCTTCCATTTATTCTAATAAGATTATAAATAAAATCAAACAAGCTCTTCATAATTTAGAGCCATTTCAATGATCCTTCATTTTTTACTGTAGTTTTTTTATATCTTTTCTGAGAAAAAAATATATATGTAAACAAAAAATAGGTAGGAAACAAGATTATGAAACTAAATTTAAGTTTAATTTATTCAATTAATCAAATTAAGAATGAGAAGTCAATATTTTTTTTTGATCTACACTCAGTTAAAGGTCAACTTTTATTAAGTAAAAGTTTCTTAACTTTTTTTTTGAGAATCCGAAGCACCAATTAAATTTTGATTTGTTGTGTCAACCTTATATTTTTAATTATTATTTTTAAATAAAATTGTCACTGGATAAGAAAAGAGAAATGGAGAAGGCAATATATGGAAGTCTTGATTTCCTTGATGTTTTGCATAGTATACAAACAAGGAGGGCACTTTTCTTATAATACATATAATCAATCAATCGCACAACAAGAATGAGACACTTTTCGCGAGAATAAAAAAGTAACTTTTTGCGACGGATTGCTCTCATTGTTCAGCTTTTTTCTTTTTGCGACGGTACTTTTAGCGACGGACGGCCGTCGTAAATGCCTTTTTTCTCTCGCAAAAAGTGTCTACTTTGTTGTAGTGTCGGATGATTAATGACTCAAGTGACCATTGCTATCGTCTTACAATTTCTAATTAATAGTAATAGAGATAGCCACGAATTTAAAATATATATATATATATATATATATATATATATATATATATATATATATATAGAATGGTCCAAAAGGGCAATTATAATATTGTGGAATTGAACGGTCTAAAAGGTAATGAGGAATTGAACGGTCAAAAAGGTTGTGAAATTGGATAAGGGCAATTACATCTCTATTGCTTCAGAAGAAACCAATAATACTTGCTCAAATGGCTTTTACATCTAGCCTTGCCTTCATTGCACTTCTCGGGTGGTTTCCTTTCTATGTTAATCCACAACTTTATTTCAATCCCACTGCAAGCACTCAAATATCATGGACCAACTCACCATCTCTTACATACAACTTTACTTTTGATAATACTTGGTCAAATGGTTTTTACATCTAATCTTGCCTTCATTGCACTTCTCCGGCTGAACTCTACAGGTTATGGCATATCATTTGCTGCTGGGTAATCCTATTGTTCACATATAATACAAGTATTTTATTGAGAATCTCAATGATGGCCCTATTGTATATCATACTTTCTGTCTACAATGGAATCTATATTATCAAATAAGCATCATACTATTAATCTTGCATGCATGCACTATATATTATAGTTAATGAGCAACAATTAAATAGGTGTGTGTGCTGTGTATCCAAGTTAAAAACTTATGATCTACCCAACTTTACATAAAATTTCTTCATTGGTTGAATTTTATGTTGTTAAATAAGTAATGCTCAATAAGATATATAAACAAAATAAATATTCTTTGAGAACTAAGTAAATGAGAATTCAGGGGAAAAATAGAAAGAAAAAAATATTTGAGCATTTTGTCTTTTTTTGAGTAATCTTGTTGGGCAAAAATGATGGTTTAATAAATTAAATTGAACTACCAATTCATGACATTTCACAATGACAAATATTTCATAGCGTATGCTATACAGTCGCTATGAATATAGTTGTCTGAATTTGCTTTAACATCTAACAGTATCAATCAAGCAATTTAAAGGGGCATTTATTGGCAAAGAATGTGGGAACCAAGTGTGTTAAAATCAATTAAACGGGGGTGAATAAGACGTTGTGGACAAAACATGGATAATAGAAGGTGGATATAAATATTTTCTCATAACAAAATATACATAATAAAATATTGATAAGGTTTGGTCGGATGGTCTTTGGACCACACACACCTCATCCAAGGATTTCTAGGATTATCCTTTCCATTATTGACTGTAGTTCTTCGATATCTTTTCAGAGGAAAAAAAACATGCATGCGTGCATCTAAAATATACAATAGGTAGGAAACAAGAATACCTAACTATCATATGCTTCGTTCAATTAATCAAATTACGATTTAAGTCAATTGGTGCTCTACAGTCAATTAAAAGTCAATTTTTATTAAGTAAAAATTTCTTACCTAATTAATAATATGCTTTTTATGTTAGTTAAATTTATATTTGTTGTGTCATCCTTTATATTTTTAATTTTTTTTTAAATAAAATTGTCACCGAATAAGAAAATATATCTGGAGAAGGCATTGGAAATCTTGATTTGCTTAATGTTCCCCTTAGTATCCGAACCATTCATATTTTTAATTTCCTTACCATTCATATAATCAATCATTTGGATGATTATTGAGTCAATTAGCTAGTGCTACCGACTTATAATTGGCTCAGTACGTACGTAATAGCAATGGAGATAGGAACCAACCTTCAAAACAAAACAAAAATATATAATAGCAATTGAACGGTCTAAAAGGCATCGTTCTTGAACGGTCCAAAATAGTCCAAAAGGCATCGTTCTTCAATGGTCCAAAATAGCAATAGAGGCTGTGGAATTGGATACGGGCAATACCATTTCCATAGCTACAGAACCAAACCAATTATGCTACCCCAAATGGCTCTGACTTCTTCCCTTGCTTTCGTTGCAGTACTTCTCATGTGTTTCTCTTTCCCTATTAATCCACAACCTTATAACTATCCCACTGCAAGCGTTCCGACATCATGGACCAACTCGCCATCTCTCCTACACAACATTACTTATGATGGTGGTCAAATTGTCCGTCCCCTCCTCCTCCGGCTAAACTCAAATGACGGCTTATCATTTGCTACTGGGTTTTACTGCTTCCCGCCCTGTAAGAGCTATTTTCTCTCCATATACATCATATATACATATAATTATTTTGATGGGTATGGGTATGCGCATAGCATCCCTCCACAAGTCATATGGTCAGCAAATCAAGCCCGTCCTATTAGTGAAAATGCCACACTTCAACTGACATCGAAAGATGGTCTAACCCTTCATGACAGTGATGGTAGCCTAGTTTGGTCTACTAGCGGGTTGAAGCGATCCGTGGCCAGTATTAACATCACGGAAGATGGTAATCTAGTGCTCTTTGACATAAATAATTCCACAATCTGGCAATCTTTTGACCACCCAACTGATTCTCTAGTAATGGGGCAAATGCTGAAAGGAGGCATGAGGATCAGTGCCAATTCCTATAGCACTGGTTTGGCTGAAAGCCAGTTTTATCTTACCTTCCTTCCCTATTCCTCTAGCATCGGTTTGGTGTATGGTAATTTGTATGGATTTGTCAATTCGAATCCCCCACTAGTGTACTATGATAGATTTCACTTCTTCAATGTATACTATAACATGTCAAAAGGAACAGTGGACAAGTCTACTTACATAAAGTTAATGAATGGTAGCCTAACTATGTTCTCCACGTTATCAAATACTAGTAATGGCACAATTATTTTTACATTTCCTCCTGCTAATTCACTACAGTACATGAGATTAGAATCTGATGGACACTTAAGAATTTATGACTATGATGACTATGATGGAGAATGGAAAATGGTGGGTGATTTATTCAATATGGATAACTGTGGTTACCCAACAGTCTGTGGGCCCTATGGAATTTGCACTGATGGACAATGCACCTGCCCGGCAGGAACCTTGGGAAATTATTTCAAGTTGGTTGACAGCAGGCGAGCGGAGCTTGGTTGCTCTGCAATTACTAATATAACTTGTCATGTAAAAAATCACCTTATGTTATACCTAAACAATGTTTCCTATTTCAAGACTATTAATGATAATGGTGCATCTAACATAATTGATGAGGAGACTTGCAAAAATACGTGTCTTGAAGATTGCAATTGTAAAGCTGTTCTGTTTCAGTCATTAGATGGAAAGTGTATTACACTACGAGAAGTTTTTTCCTTCAAGAATCAACCAAATGCGGACTTTCCATCTTCTATATATATTAAGGTGCAAATTGCCCCTTCACAACCATCTAGTTCCAAAGTTGGGCTAGGAGCAACATTGGGTTCCACATTTGGAGCTCTGTTCTTTGTGCTCAACTTAATTATTTTTTCCATAGTGTGTTTGAGAAGATGTAAAGAAGTGGAAGATGAGGATATCATTGAACAATTACCTGGGATACCAACCAGATTCACTTTCGAAGAGCTACAAGTGGCCACTAAGAACTTTGTCAAAGAACTCGGCAAAGGTGGATTCGGTACTGTGTTTGAAGGAAGATGGGGTGATGAGAGAATAGCAGTAAAACGTCTGGATAATGTCGGACATGGAAAGAATGATTTCTTGGCAGAGGTTGAGACTATTGGCAGTATACATCACATCAATCTAGTGAGAATGATCGGTTTTTGTGCTGAAAAGTTGAATAGGCTTTTAGTTTATGAGTACATGTGTAACGGGTCATTGGATCAGTGGATCTACTACAGAGATGGGAGAGGTCCTTTGGATTGGCCTATCAGATTCAAAATTATAACCGACATAGCCAAGGGATTATGTTATCTTCATGAGGAATGCAGGCAAAAAATTGTACATTTCGATATCAAGCCTGAAAATATTCTTTTGGATGAAAATTTTAATGCTAAAGTTGCTGACTTTGGGTTAGCCAAGCTTATTGATAGGGACATTAGCAGAGTAATGACTAACATGCGGGGCACTCCCGGATATTTAGCACCTGAATGGCTAACAGCAATGGTCACTGAGAAGGTTGATGTTTACAGTTTTGGTGTAGTTGTAATGGAGATTCTATCTGGAAGAAGAAACCTTGATGGTTCCCAGACTGAGGAGAATCACCATCTGATTAAATTGTTAGAAGAAAAATCTAAGAACAATGGATTATTAGATTTGATTGACAAAAATCTTTGTGATACCGAATTATACAAAAAAGATATTGTGAATGTGATGGAGCTTGCAATGTGGTGCCTGCAATGGGATAGTACCCGAAGGCCTTCAATGTTAATAGTGGTTAAGGTTTTAGAGGGAGCGATGGACGTCGAAACATCATTGGATTATAACTTTGTTTCTGCAATTCCAATGATAGCAAGTATACCTAGCATTGTGGATCAGTCAGATCCCCTTTCAACTTCAGTGTTGTCAGGTCCTCGATGAAATTACATAATCCTTTGTCCCAAGCATTTAGACTCTCAGCTGAAAGAGTTCTTGGAGCAGTCGTTGAACTGCATTGGTGAGAAGTGTGTTTCAGTACTTAGTATTTATTTAATTATGAGATTGTTTTCTATTTTATGCATGTATATTTGAAGGTAATACTATTGTAATATATGGGTGATTTTATGCTTGTATGTTTGAAGGTATAACTATTGTTATGTATGGGTGGTATTATGCATGTATGTTTGAATGTATTACTATTGTTATATCAATTTTTTTTACTGTCCAGAAAAAAAAATCTTCGGTGCTGTTATTTCCACCTAGAAGATCACCCCTTATTTTATGTTTATATTGGTATATAGTTGTTTCTTTTTTTGGTAAAAAGGCACAAAATCCATTTCAGTTATTCAGTAATCCAGTCATTCAGACATTTACACCCTGTTTGGATGGAGAGTAGAGGAAGGAAAGGGAGGTGGAGAATAGAAGGGAATGGAATGGAATAGAAAGGAAGATTAACATATTTAATCTCTTCGTGTTTTGATGATTAATGAGAGAAAAAAAAATTAACTTTCATTTCCGTCTCGTTTCTTGTTTGATTGATTAAATTTTAGAAGGTTAATGAGAAATTTGGTGGCTGTTGTAGGTTTGTAATAAAAAACTTGTATCAAAATTATATTGGTAAGATATAAAGTTTGACATTTGTGTTATTTTTTCTAAAAATATTTGCAATAAAATTTCTTTCCATCCGTTACACTCCAAATTGGGAGAGAAACCGATTATATTAATTACAATAATACAAGGTTAAATCTTTCACCTCCTGTACCTTTCACCTTCGATATAATTTTGTCAACCAAACATGATTCGACGAAAAGTTTTCTTTTCTTTCCATTCCCTCCCTTCCTCTACTCTCCATCCAAACAAGGTGTTAGTAATTTGGTCATCTCAAAAACTCTAACCTAAACTGTAAACTCAAATAGTCTTGATTGAGCATGTATGTTTGAAGGTATGACTACACTGACTGTTTTAAGCAAAGCATCAGTGTTGCTCATACTACACTGACTCTTTTATTAAATAACAGTTAGCGTTGTAGTTCAATACTAATGCTTTAAAAACAGTCAGTGTTTGTTATCAACACTGACGGTTTTTCAAAAAACAGTCAGTGTTGAACACCAACATTGACTGTTTTAAAGCATCAGTGTTGGTACTCAACACTGACGCTTGAAAAATAGTCAGTGTTGAGTACCAACACTGACTGTTTTTCGAAAAAAGCTAGTGTTAAGTACCAACACTAACTGGTTTTAAAAACAATCAGTGTTGAGTACCAACACTAACTGTTTTTCAAAAACAGTCATTGTTGAACACAAACACTGAAGCTTGAAAAAAGTCAGTGTAGGTACTCAACACTGACGGTTTATAAAAACAGTCAGTGTTGGTTCTCAACACTGACGGTTTATAAAAACAGTCAATGTTGAGTACCTACACTGACTGTTTTTTGAAAAACCGTCAGTGCTGATAATTTAGTGTAAGAATTCATTTTAAAGTATGAGATTCATCGTTTATCTATCTAAATAGCAATACTGTAAGAATAAAATTTTGAGTTAGTGTAAAATACAGCATATTTTGTGTGAAAGGTCGTCAATTTAAATATTGGATGTGAAATCTCAATAAATAATGGAGTTTTGAAGACCAGACTATTTTTTTCTAAAAAAAAAATTCTAACTAGCAATTAGATATAACCATTCTTTACCTTGTGATAATTTTGGTGAGTCAATAAAAAAATGTTTGTGGAGAATGAAAATTCATTGGTATCTTAAAAATTATTGCTCCAATTAAAAAGTTCAATTTGTCTATTTTTATTGAATAAATATGACACGTACCAAATTTACCTCAATTAATAGGAAAAAATTAACTTTTCATCGAATAACATTTTTAAACGATTGACTTGTCATTTTTGTGTGAAATATATCATAATTGTTAGATGTAAGCAAGAACTGTCCTTGAGTAAATGTAAACAAATGCAATGGTCATTGCAAAATATCGTTCGTACTTGAAAGTCAAATTATACATATTTTAATAAATAATGACTTTTAATTTTTCTTCTATAGATGATCAATTAAATTCAGAATTCACTGTAAATTAGGATGCCCTGTCTAAATGATATATAGTATATATTTAAAAAATATTTTTTTCAATAAAAAAATAATTTTCAATATATCAAATGAATATAATATTAACTGTCAAAATACTTTTTTAATCAGAAACTGTAGAAAATAATATTAGCTGAATACATGAAAAACAAATTCAAAGCTAATGGCAAAATACTTTTTTAATCAGAAACTAAAGGGTTCAATTTTATAACTTAATTTTTAACTAAATTTAATTTATAACTTGTCATGTAATAATTTAATTTTTACATTACTAAATTTATAAGTTAGTATAATAAATTTATGGAGGATTACAAACACTGACTGTTTTAATTATAAGTTAGTATAATAACTTGTCATGTCTCACACGTTTTTTATTTTTATAATTGACAAGTCAATTTCTTAATTGCCAATATCAACAATATACCAAATGTCTGCTTTGAGATGTTGGCTTAAATTATTTTTGTGACTGAAATATCAATTTACAATTATAGTTGCTGAAATATATACCAATTATTATCTTAATTAATAATGTATCACCCAACAAACATGCATCTCAACACAAAGCAACTAAAGTTTAATTAAGATGATAGAATTGATTCATACAAAAAAATATAGCATGAGACAAGTTTAAAAAAAACAGTTGGTGTAGGCAACCAACACGGACTGTTTTTTAAAAAAACAGTCGGTGTTGGCAGCTAACACCAGCTGTTTTTAAAAAAAACAGTCGGTGTTGGCAGCTAACACCAACTGTTTTTGGAAAAAACTGTCAGTCATTTTTTTTGGACAGAAACAAATTTGGTTATGTCTAGCGAAAAATTTCCTTCCCCCCATTCTCTTTTGATCAGCCGCGCGCGCAAAGGAAATTTTCATTTCCCAGCCCCTTCTCTCTTAAGACAAACCCTTCTAATTTCAAAACCCAAATACCTCAAAGAGAAAACAAAATTTCAAATCCCAAACCCTTCTAATCTTTCGGCAAGCACACCTCTACCTCCGCCTTGCACAAGCACACCTCCGAGCATGCCCCCACCTTGATGTCTATCTCTATCTCTGAGCACCGAGCATCCAAGCCCAAACCCTCCCCCCGCCGACTCCCTCTGAGGATCGAGCATCCGAGCACAAACCTCTACCTCCGCCTTGCTGCCTGTCTACCTCCGCACAAACCTCTACCTCTATCTCCACCTTGCCATCTGTCTACCTCTGCACAAACTTCTACCGCTACCGAGCACAAACCTCTACCTCTACTGGTTTGATGCATTCTCTCTAATATGTTAAATTGACTTGTTGGGCCACTTTAATAGGTTACCTTTTTTAGACAAACTAGAGCAATGTGTGCTGCTATCGTAAATTACAATTAACTTTCTTAAATTAGCAACTAAGACCAATGAATATTTGGGTCTTTTATAAGTTAATCGCTTAACTTGAGAAATATCAATATCTCGCGAAATCTCAGATTGACTCAACCAAATATATGATTTACCGTACTCCCAATAATTTACAGTACTCCTTTTGCAGTTTGATATGGGAGACATTCTAGTTAGCAACAAATCAACTGGTACGAACATACATTTGCTATTACACTAAAATCTAATTTTCATAATGAATGCATCTACTGATACTATCTAAATTTTGGCATTGACTTTGTGATTTCTGCTTGTTGAATTGTTAAATTAGGTACCAAGCTTCCAAGGATGACCTTGCTGTTTATGCAATTCTGAACTCGGCTCCCTCTTCCTAGTGTGTCGATGTTGCTAGGTGGTACAACCACATTGATGCCCTTATCAGATTGAGGTACTGGCATAATTTTTTTTTATATAAAATTTTACCAGAATTTAGAGGTACTTGTTGGTTTTTAAGTCAATTTAAGTCAATAATGAAATTAATATGCTGATTTTATATCATCAGCTCTTATAACAAATGGTTGTCAATTCATGTAGAACACCAAAGGTGAGAGTTGTTAATTGCAATTTAGCATTGACATAGATGTTTTCTTTTAATAAAATTGATCCTGATTATAATTTATCACATGGTAGCTGAGATTTTCACTTTGATTGTGTTATATGTGTGAAAAGTTATAGTTATATTCATAGTAGGAAATATCGGCCGATACCGATCCGTATCGGCCGATACGTATCGGTATCGGCCGTGACCGATCCGATACTGGTCCGATACTCGCGATAGTGTGTTAAAGAGCCTGAGCCGTATTGGCCGATACTGGTCCGATACTGGTCTGATACTGATCCGATACGTATCGGTATCGGCCGTGACCGATACCGATACCGATACCGATACCGATATTTCCTACTATGGTTATATTCTCATTTCCTAGTAAAGTTGTGTGCTGAACTACCAAGACTGTTCATGGTACTGAAGATCTAGAGCTTAAATAGCACCTGTTTACATTCTATTTGTTGATTGGGTTAATTTTTTGTATACCCCTGCAGACTTTTATAATTTCTTATATACCCCTTAACACTTCAATTTATCTAATTTATCCCTCAACACTTAAAGCTCTTTCTTTTTTACCCATTGCACAGTAACTTTGAAAATAATTATAGTTAAATCTCTAGTTAAAATAATAAAAGACAAAAGTACCCTTTTCTATTTTATTCTATTTTTTTATTTTTGAAAGTTGACCTCTCCTCTCTCCCGTGCTCTCTTGTTACCTCCTTTTTTTCTCCGCTCCAACAAAATTCAGTCTTGTATTTCTAGAAACTCAAATTGCGTTTTTCATTTAAAGGAGGCATTGAGCAGAGAGTTGCCGCAACAATGACAATAGTAATAATAACTCTTGTACAGCACCTGTTATTACATCCTAACATTAGCAGGTTACTTTGAGTTCCGTACAGATATGTATAGCGAGGTTTAAACTTAAAGACACCTTAATCTAGATGATAACATAATAGAATATATATTAGGCATCATACTATTAATTCTGCATGCATGCACTCTGTATTATTTTTAATGAACAATAATTAAATAGGTTTGTGTGCTGTGTATCCAACACTATGTAAGTTTCCATTTGTTTTTCATTTTGTTGAATTTTATGTTGTTAAATCAGCAATATTCTATCAGATACATAACTAAAATAAACATTTTTTAGAACTAAGGAACTGAGAGTACAGGAGAAAAACTCCTCGAGCATTTTTTCTTTCTTATTTTTCTGATGGATAGATCAGTAATCTTGTTGGGTAAAAATGAAAGTTTCATAAATTAAAATTGAACTCCCAATTCATAAAAATATTTCTCAAACATTATCCCATAAAATGTACTTTATACACTTGTTATGAATATACATACATTATGCAAATTTACTAAAATAACTAATAATATCAATCAACAAATTTGAAATTGCATTTACTGGCAATGAATTATCAAGAAAATTTGTATTTATCAAAAATACATACATTATGCAAGCATAGTTAGTACTAATGAAATTAATTTCAACAGCATTTAATATTGTGCTCTAGGACATGACATTTGTCATTGAAAAACATTCCATTATAGTCACATCCTCGTGACCTCTTTGCAAGGCATATTAATTTATTTCAAAAATTGCGATTGCTTCATATTAATTTATTTCTACAACTATTAAGATTTTAGAAAAAAGCATCACTAATCTTTATAATTTTGAGACATTAATTAATAATTTCTTATTGTTATCAAACTAAAATATAAAGGCCATCAAAATAAGATAATGTTGTGTTGTTCTTTGAGTTGTAGTATTTTTTTTTTTAAATTTAAGTAAATAGATGCATTTAACGTTTCTACCTTGGTTATGTTTACATGAGGACTAAATTGAGGATGAATAAGGGATTTTAGTTCTTACTTAGACTATCAACCTCGGAATAGTTAGGTCCAAGTTAAACATTAATTTAGGTGGATTAACTTATTATATATGTTTGTGGAGGCTGCTGTAACTAAAAGATCGCTTCTCCTCCTTTGTCTCTTTTGCTTAATTAGGCCTATTTAACTTTATCTTCAATTAAATAAAAATAAATTAAACCTGCCTAATTAACATACAAAACTAAACTTAAGGTTCAAAAAATTATAAAATTGTACTTGCACCTAATTTTTTTTTTTCTGAAATATATTTCCACTATTATTTTTCTTATTGCTGAATCATGTTTCTATTATAATTTTTTCATGCTCAGTGGAAATCTTGAAAGAGAAAGGCAGCTCCGTAGGTTATAAAAAATTCAATAACTAACTATAAGTAATGAAATTAAGATGTGAAAGGGCAAACGTAACTTTCATGAACTAACAGAATTTATTTCCTCACATCACTCAATACATGAATGTTTTACCAGTCATTTCAATTGGTCTACCAGTCAAGGTACATTCATGAATAAATTATGAACGAGTAACAATTTTCCCTAAGAGATCAATAAATTATGAAAAGGACCATAGCCATTAGAAATAAATAAAATTCCAAAATATATTAGATAGCAGAGAAAAACTTGCCAGATGCCAATTGACAAGATTACAGCAAGTGTTCTGTGCCATTGCATGATCAAGGAAAAGTTTGGGCTTGCTCTGTAAATGGTCTAGAAAACCCATCAAAGGGCAAACAGAATAATGGGTTTTATTTTGGGCCCATATATTGGGCCCAATATTTGTACTTAACAAACAAAGCAAACTAATATTAGGAAATGGTGGTTGGGCGGTGAGGTGTTTATATTTTCTGTTGGCAAAACTTAATTTGGCACATTTGTATTACAAATGAGTAAATTACAGAAATAGTCCTTAAAATGTCAGTATTTTATCATTTGGATTTTTATTTTTCAAATTTAGCATTTTAGTCCCTGAAGTTATCAACTTGTACCAAATCAAAATTATGTTTAAAAATAAATGAATAATTGAACGTTGATAGCAATATCCATATCACCGATAGCAATGGTTTATAATTAATCTAGATGATAACATAAGTATTCAT
This sequence comes from Carex pumila, assembly GCA_033356055.1. Taxonomy (NCBI): domain Eukaryota; kingdom Viridiplantae; phylum Streptophyta; class Magnoliopsida; order Poales; family Cyperaceae; genus Carex; species Carex pumila. Next base: position 28,198 of record JARJHM010000713.1, read on the forward strand.
GTTATTTTTATTGATCATTTGTATATGAAAATGCATATCTAGAATAGAATATATATTAGGCATCATACTATTAATTCTGCATACATGCACTCAGTATTACAGTTAATGAACAATAATTAAATAGGATTGTGTGCTGTGTATCCAACACTATCTAAGTTTCAATTTGTTTTTCATTTTGTTGAATTTTATGTTGTTAAATCAGCAATATTCTATCATATACATAACTAAAATAAACATTTTTTAGAGCTAAGGAAATGAGAGTACAGGAGAAAAACACCTTGAGCATTTTTTTCTTTCTTATTTTTCAGATGGATAGATCAGTAATCTTGTTGGGTAAAAATGAAAGTTTCATAAATTAAAATTGAACTACCAATTCGTGAAATTTTATGTGAAACATTATCCCAGAACATGTACTGCTATAAACTTGCTATGAATATACATACAGCTGTTAAGAACATAATTGTCCAAATTTGCTAAAATAACTAATTATATCAATCAATAAATTTGAAGTTGCATTTATTGGCAATGAATTATCAAGAAAATTTGTATTTATAAAAATTACATGCATTATGCAAGAATAGTTAGTACTAATGAAATTAATTTCAACAGCATTTAATATTGTGCTCTACAACATGACATTTGACATTGAAAAACATTCCATTATAGTCACATCCTCATGACCTCTTTGCAATGCAACAACAATATTTTAATAGAATCCAAATTATTCAAGGTTATTTCTAAGGCAACAGCAAATGTTGATAGTCTCTGTTTAAACTACTAGTCTTATTTAAACTACTGGTCCCTGTTTTCTACATCAACTAAGTGTTTCAAACATTCAAGGAACAAGAAAAATCTAGAAATTAACGTTGTTGTAGAATTTTGGATAGATCAAAATTTGTTTATAATTTTTTGAATTAATTAATTTGCCTAAAATTCCTACATTTTCATTCAAAAACAGCAGTAGTAAATATTTCTTCCATTTATTCTAATAAAATAAAAAATAAAATCAAGCAAGCTCTTCATAATTTAGAGCCATTTCAATTATCCTTCATTTTTTTACTGTAGTTTTTTGGTATCTTTTCTGAGAAAATAAATATATGTAAACAAAAAATAGGTAGGAAATAAGATTATGAAACTAAATTTAAGCTTAATTTATTCAAATAATCAAATTAAAAATGAGAAGTCAATATTTTTTTGATCTACAGTCAGTTAAAGGTCAACTTTTATTAAGTAAAAGTTTCTTAACTGTTTTTTTGAGAATCAGAAGCACCAATTAAATTTTGATTTGTTGTGTCAACCCTTATATTTTTAATTATTATTTTTAAATAAAATTGTCACTGGATAAGAAAAGAGAAACGGAGAAGGCAATATATGGAAGCCTTGATTTGCTTGATGTTTTGCATAGTATCCAAACAAGGAGGGCAGTTTTCTTATGATACAGATAATCAATCAATCGGATGACTAATGACTCAAGTGACCATTTCTTATTTCAATCCCACTGCAAGCACTCAAATATCATGGGCCAGCTCACCATCTCTCACATACAACTTTACTTTTTGACGGTTGTGAAATTGTCTGTTCCCTCCTCCGGCTGAACTCTAAAGGTTATGGCATATCATTTGCTACTGGGTTTTACTGCTTCCCACCTTGTAAGAGCTTTTTGTTGAATGTAATCCAAGTCAGCAGCCAAGTCAGCAAGGCATATAAGAGCTGCAGTTTCTAGAAGCTACGTTTTAGTTGTAGGTCTATTTTTGTTAAGAATTAGTTGTAATCTGGTTGTTAAATTTAGGCAGAATTTATGTTCTCTGTTTAGACGTGTGTAGGAAAGGGTAGATTCTATATTTAGTTTGTAATGTTGTGCGTTGGTTAATTATAGGCTATTTATAGCAGCATTATGTTGGGATTAGTGGATTTCTAAATATAGCTATCTGTAGTAGGAGTAGTTGGTTCTAAATTCAGATGTTGCCATGCTTTAAATTCTGAAATCTTGTAATCATGTGGAGAAAAAAAAAAAAAGTAGTAGAAGTTATTTTCTTTGCAAATCTTCTTCTCTGTTTACTCTTCCATAATTCGAACAAATTGGTATCAGAGCCAAAGGTTAGAGATCAGGGCAGATTCGAACATGGCAGAGAACATGAACATTTCGAATCCATCGATTCCGCTGTTCAAGGGAGGCAACTACGAGTTCTGGAGTATCAAGATACGAACTTTGCTCAAGTCGCAAGGTCTATGAGAATTGGTGGAGACAGTGTTCACAAAAATAGCACATCTCATTTCGCTGTTTTTGTTGGTGTGGGATCTGTGGATACGGCCATAGATCCCACACCAACAGAAACAACGAAGTGAGATGCGAAGGCGTTGTTCTTCATTCAACAAGCCGTTGTTGATACAGTGTTCACAAAAATAGCAGTAGCGGCATCGGCAAAGGAGGCATGGACAACCCTGAAAACCGCATTCCAGGGAAATTCAAAAGTTTGCGAGATAAAGCTACAAGGCTTTTGAAGAGAGTTTGAGACGTTGAACATGAATCAAGGCAAATCTGTTCAAGCATTTCTCACAAGAGTCACATCCATCATCAACCAAATCAAGAGTTGTGGTGAAGATCTCACAGAAAAGATCATGGTTATGAAGGGACATTTCTGCATTGAACTTCTAGAAAATCGACCAAGTCCTCAGTGCGTCCGCACTGCGCTCAAACTTTTTCCTGCGTTGTTCTGAAGTTCCCAAAAAATTGGCTAACTCCTGAGTGCGTCCACACTCAGATCCAGTGCGGGTGGCTCACCCGCACTGGACTCCCAAAAGACAGTTTTCTCAATTTGCAAATTTCAGAATCAGTCTATCAATGATTTGATCTTTGTCCAAATTGTTCTACACACTTATGGACCACACCCTATTGAATACATTGATTGTCTAATATCTTAAATCCATATTATATCACTTTAATTATGACAACCATATATGATAATAAACAATTCATAATTATATTACACACACCTATATCGAAATTAATAGGCATTGTATTACTTTTGGCCAGTAGGAAGTATTGTACTGAGTCTGGTACCTGAGGTGATACGGACACCAATTTCATAGATTCTTGATATCTGGATGGTTTTAACTTTTAACAATACATGGTCTGATGAATTCATAACTTCTTCAGATGGTCTGCACGGATCTTAATGCAATGCAATGATAGTAAAATAAAGGTAATCTCATCAAACCTTTTTATGATCCTAACACGCTCGCTTCTCTCTATATAATTAGATATTGTTCTTTTCCTATGTCATGGTTAGACTCATAGGTTGCTTAAAGTAGTGTATTTGTTTATTCTTTGTGTAGTTCTTATCCAATTGTTGAACAGATTTGGTTGTGAATTTGGTCCATTTGAACTACCAATGTTCTTTTCCTTACCTGTTTATTTATAGGTTCTATATTTTAACAAGAGGGAGACTCTGGTATTATGCATATTACGGATTGATGATTGACCCCTGCTATAGATCCATATCTTTATTAGCAAAATTTTATCCAATTCAAACCATTAAACATGATATCCAAATGAAAATGTACTTGGAGATCAAATTTTTCACTATTTTATAGATATATAGGTAGAATATCAGTTGATCAAAAAATTTGGACTATTCTTAAGTAGTGATTTTCTACAAAAGTTGGTAAAAAAAATCTAACAAATGTAAAATTTAGTCTATAAATATATTTTCATACGAAGGTCCTGTTTAATGTTAGAATCGACTGTTTGAACTTAAAAATAAAGATATGGATCCATAGCACAAGTATAACAGTAAACATTACCTTTTGCTTCAATTGGTCCATACTGAAAACTATAAATAGGATATTAAACACTGCATATATCATTCATTAATTATTTCTATATCAGCTTTTTTTAGAATCCAAGAAAATTGCCAAAATCAGCTTTCTATTGTAATCTTTGCATGCACATTGGAAATTTTAAAGAGAGTCATCTCAATTGGTGTACCAGTCATTAACTCATGGTACATTTATGAATATTTTTTTAATGAGTATTAATTTACCCCAAGAGATCAATAAATTGCGAATAGGCCCACTGTCTTTAAATATATATGGAATTCTTGAATACATCATTAAAACCATACTTCCAAAAGATGGTTTTCAGTATATACCAGATAGCAATTGACAAGATTACAGAAAGTGCTAATAAGAGAGGAGAATGATGATGTATTCTGCGCCATTGCTAGATATCAAGGATATATAGCTTTGCTCTTGCTTTGTAATAAGTAGTCTTTTAATCCCATCAAAGAGCAAAGAGAATTATGGGTTCTATTTTGGGCCCATAAGTTGGCCCAATATGTTTACTTCCCAGATAAAGCAAACTAAAATTAGTGTTTATATTTTGTTTGTTAGCATTCCGTGAATTATCAACGGAGACAAGCTTGGGCCTCTTGGCAGTTAGCACAATTGATTTTAGCAGTTCTTAAAATATCAGTATTTTATCATTTGGATTTTTTGTTTTTGGAATTTAACATTTCAGTCCCTGAGGTTATCAACTTGTACGGAATTAATCATACTGCAAAAATATGTTTAGAAAGAAAAGAATTATGTAGTTCAAAGATTAGAATAATGTTGATAGTAATATTCATATCACCAATAGAAATAGTTGGTAATTAATTTTGATGATAATATAAATATACATGTCGTTTTTATTAATGATGTGATTTAATGATTACCCTTTTGTTTATCATGATTTCTATCTATAATAGAATCATATAACCAAATTATATCATACTATTAATCTTTCATGCATACACTGTGTAATACAGTTAATGAACAACAATTAAATAGGTGTGCGTGCTATGTATTCCAGTGAAAAACTCATCATCTGCCAAACTTTAGGTAAATTTCCATTTAAATTGTGGAATTTTATGTTGTTAAATCAGTAAAGCTTTATCATATACATAAACAAAATAAACATTTATTTTTAAATTAAGGAAATGAGAGTTCAGGCGGGGAAATCTGGTTGAACATTATTTCTGTTATCTTATTTTTTAGATGGATAGATGAGTAATCTTGTTAGGTAAAAATGATGGTTTAATAAATCAGAATTGAACTGCCAACTCATAACATTTTACGTGAAAAGTTATGCCAGAAAATGTATACACTTGAAGTTGCATGTATTAGCAAAGAATTATCGAGAATAATTATGTTTATCAAATATACATGCATATATAGTAATACTAATGAAATTAATTTCAACAGCATTTAAAATTGTGCTCTATGACATGACATTTAACATTGAAAAGTAGTCTATTATAGTGACCATAGAAGGAAAAATCAGCCATTCCGGACTGAAATTGGGCAGTACCGATCTGATTTTTGGCCAACTTACGGACTATTTCATTTTTTTCGTCAAATTTCAGCCAAAATGATATGATTTCAGTCAAATTTCAGCCAAAACGGTCCTATTTCAGCTGAATTGGTCCAATTCCTATTAATTTCGGGAGAAATGGTCGATTTCTGTCAAATTTGGCCAAAACAGATATTTTCCATAAATTCCACCCATTCCAGCTCCCAATATATATTTTCTCCCAAAAAATCTGTAATAACTGTGACATGCAAAGCTTAAACCCAAGTCATTGGTGTGACAACAAAGAGCTTTACCACTACAATAACTCAACTTTTTGGTTATAGAATGTAACAATTTTTTTACATTACTCTTGGGTTTGGGACTAACCCCACATTGAGACCATCCAGATTTTTCTTTTCAATCACTCTTTCATAATATCTTCTTTTCTAAATCGGATTGATAATTTAGATTTAATGTTGGGATATATTATTACAATAATTGTGTTGTCAATGGTCCAAGTACTAGAATACATGTTTCGATATTTTAAAAAAAAAATTTCTTTGTAGTGGTCGAATTTATTTTTGTACCGCATTATTTATAAATTATTATTTCTTAATTTTTTATATGTTTTTTATAATTTTAAGTTAGCTCTTTTTTTAATGTTTATATAATATTATATTATATTAGTGGACATTTGAGTGTAATTAGTTGTCTAACCATATATTGTTGATAGATTATTTTTTTATCATTTTTTTTCTATTTTTTTAGTACAAAACAACTTATGGCAAAAATATTCGAGTTTCCGATCTGATTCAGCCGATTCCTATTGATTCATCCGATTCCGATTCAACGGTCAAGTGACCAATTACAATTTTGGTTCTCATTTTTCCTTCTATGATAGTGACATCCTCATTACCAGTTGTCCACTTTGCAAGGAAACAACAACTATTTAATAGAATCCAAAGTATTCAAGGAGATATTTGCAAGGCAACAACGACTGCTTAATATAATCCAAACTATTCAAGGAAATATTTCCAAGGCAACAACGACTGCTTAATATAATCCAAAGTATTCAAGGAAATATTTGCAAGACAACAACGACTGCTTAATATAATCCAAAGTATTCAAGGAGATATTTGCAAGGCAACAACGATTGCTTAATATAATCCAAAGTATTGAAGGAAATATTTGCACAGGCAACAACAACTGTTTAATAAAATTCCAACTCTTCAAGGAAATATTTGCAAGCAAACAGTGACTATTGAATATAATTGAAACTATTCAAGGTATCGATTATTTGCAAGGCAACAGCCCTTGTTGATAGTACTATAATGAAATATTTCGTCTCTGTTTTTTTCATCAACAAAGTATTTTTCTAACAAGACCAAAAAATTGTACAATTTCGCAGAAATCTTAACTTGCTTATAAATTTTTTAGTTAAGTAATTTTTGTAAAATTCTACATTCTCACTCAAAAACAACAGTAGCGAATATTTCTTCTATTTATTCTGATAAAATGAAAAATAAAATCAATCAACCTCAATACGTAATTTAGAGCCACTTCAATTATTCGCAAGTGTACGTGCGTAACTCAAATTAAGATTTATTCATTTAAATTAAATTAAGACGGAGAAGTCAATATTTTTGCTCTACAGTCAATTAAAGGTCAATTTTTATTAAGTAAAAGTTTCTTAACTAATTTATAATATGATTTTATATATGTTAGTTAATTTAGAATAAGAAGAAGCGCATTTAAACTTTGTCGTAACGTCCTTTATATTTTTAACTTGTTTTATGAACAAAATTGTCACCGAATAAGAAAAAGATTGGAGAATGCAGGGAAAAGCCCTTAATTAGTATATGAATTAAGAAGGGCAATTTGATCCAATTGGCTATTGCTATCGACTTATAATTGGCCACCAATTAACTTTAAAAAAATTAAAATAAAATATCAATAGAGGTCCAAAAGGCATTGTTCTTGAACGGTCCAAAATAGCAATTTCACCATCTCTTTTGCAACAGAAGCAAACCAATAATGCTTCTCTTTCTTTGTTAATCCACAAATGGATTGGACTTCTTCCCTTACCTTCGTTGCACTTCTCCTATGCTTCTCTTTCTTTGTTAATCCACAACTTCATAACTATCCCACTACAAGCGCTCCAGCATTATGGACGAACTCACGATCTCTTCCACAAAACAATATTATCTATGATGATAAAACTATACGTTCCCTCCTCCGGCAAAGCGTAACTGATGAGTTGTCATTTGCTACTGGGTTTTATTGCTTCCCGCCCTGTAAGAGCTTTTTTCTCTCCATATACATCGTACGTATATATAACAATAGTTATGGGAAATTTTACGAAGACCTTCCACAAGTCATCTGGTCAGCAAATAGAGACCACCTTGTAAGTGAAAATGCCACACTTGAGCTGACATCAAAAGATGGTCTAATCCTCCGTGACCGTGATGGTAGCCTAGTTTGGTCCACTAATGTGATGAATCGATCCGTGGCCGGTATTAATATCACAGAAGTTGGTAATCTAGTGCTCTTCGATATAAATAATTCCACAATCTGGCAATCTTTTGACCACCCAACTGATTGTTTAGTAATGGGGCAAACTCTAGCAGGAGGCATGAGGATCATTGCCAGTTCCTCTAACACCGATTTGGCTGAAGGCCAGTTTTATCTCACCCTCCATGTAGATGGTTTGTATGGATTTGTTGTTTCGGATCCCCCACTGATGTACTACCATAAGAATTTAATTTATACAGAATACAATTATGGAAGATTAAATAGAACAGGGGACAAGTTTATTTTTATAAAGTTCATGGATGGCAACCTAACTATGTTCTCCTCGTATTCAAATACTGATACAGGCATAATTATTCTTGAAATTCCACTTGCTAAATCAATACAGTACATTAGATTAGAGTCTGATGGACACTTAAGACTTTATGACTATGATGAATATTCTGGATGGAAAATGGTGGCTGATTTGCTCGATATGGATGAATGTGATTACCCAACAGTCTGTGGGCACTATGGCATTTGCAATAATGGACAATGCACTTGCCCTGCAAAAACCTTGAAAAATTATTTCAAGCCAATTGATAACCAGCAGGTGGAGCTTGGTTGCAATGTAGTTAATAATATAACTTGTCACGATGTAAACAATCACCATCTATTAAACCTTCCCAACGTATCCTATTTCAATACTATTGACAATGTTGCATTTGACACAACTGATGAGGAGACTTGCAAAAAGGCATGTCTTGGAGATTGCAAATGTAAAGCTGCTCTGTTTCAGTCAACTAATGGTAGGTGTTTGACACTACCAGAGGTTTTTTCCCTCCATATTCAACCTGATGACCAATTCACTGCATATATAAAGGTACAAGTTGCCCCTTCACCACCTTCAACCCCTCCACCACATCATAGTTCCAAAGTTGGGCTAGGAGCAATCTTGGGTTTCACATTTGGAGCTCTGCTCTTTATGCTCACCTTAGTTATTTTTTACATAGTGTGTTTGAGAAGACAGGAAGAAGAACAAGATGAAGATATCATCGATCAATTACCAGGGATGCCAACCAGGTTCACTTTGGAAGAGCTACGAGTTGCCACTGAAAACTTTTTCAAAATACTCGGAAAAGGTGGATTTGGTACTGTGTTTGAAGGAAGGTGGGGTGATAGGAGAATAGCAGTTAAACGTTTGGACAATGTTGGACATGGAAATAAGGATTTCTTGGCAGAGGTCGAAACTATTGGTAATATCCATCACATCAATCTGGTAAGGATGATCGGTTTCTGTGCGGACAAGTTGAATAGGCTTTTAGTTTATGAGTATATGTGTAATGGGTCGTTGGATCAGTAGATCTACTGCAGAGATGAGAGAGTTTCTTTAGATTGGCCCACCAGGATCAAAATTATAACCGACATAGCTAAGGGTTTACGTTATCTTCATGAGGATTGTACACAAAAAATTGTGCATTTCGATATCAAGCCAGAAAATATTCTTTTAGATGAAAAATTTAATGCTAAAGTTTCTGACTTTGGGTTAGCCAAGCTTATTGATAAGGACATTAGTAGAGTAATGACTAAAATGTGGGGCACTCTTGGATATTTAGAACCTGAATGGCTAACGGCAATGGTCACTGAGAAGGTTGATGTTTATAGTTTTGGTGTGGTGGTAATGGAGATTCTATGTGGAAGAAGAAACCTTGATGATTCCCAGACCGAAGAGTATCACCATCTGATTAAATTATTAGAAGAAAAATCTAAGACCAATGGATTATCAGATTTGATTGACAATAATCTTGGTGATGTTGAGCTATACAAGAAAGAAATTGTGAATGTGATGAAGCTTGCAATGTGGTGCTTGCAATGGGATAGTACCCGAAGGCCTTCAATGTTAATAGTAGTTAAGGTTTTAGAGGGAGCGATGGAGGTTGAAACATCATTGGATTATAATTTTGTTTCTTCAATTCCAATGATTGTAAATATACCTGGCATACTGGATCAGTCAACTCCCTTTTCAGCTTTAGTGTTATCAGGCGCTCGGTGAAATTAAGTGATCCTCTATTCAAAGCATTATTACTGCAAACTGAATGAGCCCTTGGAGCATTCTTGAAACTACATTGGTGAAAAGTGTGCTTCAATAGCATTTATTATAAAATTATTTTATATTATATGCTTATATGTTTAAAGGTATTATTATTGTAATGTCTGGTTGATTTTATGCCGGTATGTTATAATCAATTTTTATTATTATCTGGAAAAGAAAACTCGGGAGTTATTTCCAACGAGAAAGTCACCCCCATATTTCCTGGGTATACAAGTATATAAATTATTTCTTTTTTTTGTAATAAAAAAGGAACAGAGCCCATTTCAGTTATTCAGTGATCTTGTGATTAAGACATTTAGTAAGCTAGTCATTCAGTAATCCGGTCATCTCTAAAACTGGAACCTTTATTGAAAACGCAAATAGTCTTAGTTGTGAAGATTATTGTTGATGTTTTGGGCCTGTATATAAGCTGTTTACTGCTATAATGCTTTTGAGTTGGTGAATTGGGTATTATTATTTACATTGTTGCTTTTGAGTGGGTGAATTGGGTATTAGTGTCATTAATCAGAACACGAGCAGAGGAGAATAGATGACGGATATCATGTCTCAAAATTTTCCATTTCTATCAGCTGTTGAAATTGCAGCGCCAATCCAAATCAATTTGGAAGAGGCCCAAAATTTACTCTATAAAATTCTAGAACATTCTAATTGACCTATATAGTCAGTAATAATAGAATGTGGTAGAAATCTCTCTTATACTATCTTGTATTTAAAGTTGTCTAGACTTTTGTACAAAGTATAATCTAGAAATATCGTAACCGACTTTAGGATAAGTATAAATATATGTGAAGCTTGTGGCGTAGGGTATGAAAAAAGAAGAAGATAGAATCAACGAGTGTATGTGAGGCGTGAGTACAAAGCTTGTACTTGTGAATTCTTCTCAATTAAATAAAAGAAGTTATATTATAAATTCCTCTCCTATACCATCCACAATTCGAGTATAATTTTATGGTATAGGAGATTCATTAGGCGTTTAGTTATATTATAAACTCCTCTCCTTTGGGCCTTTCCATATTAAAAAAAAAAACGTCCAATGAATATAACTAATAAAATATAAAATGTGAAAGTGCAAAGGTATCTTTCTCAGATCTTTTTTTGTACATCACTACTGCACCAGTCAATTTTAATTGGTATTGAATTAGTACATTTATGAAGAAATTATGAATGAGTACCAATTTACCCTCAGGAGATCAATAAATTATGGAAAGGCCCATAGTCATTAGAAATGTATGGAATTCTTGATTACACCATTAAAACCATACTTACAAAAAATGGTCTTTAGGATATTTCAGGTTCCAGAGCTTACCAGATAAATTCCATAAAAGATAGGAGAATTTTATAACTCAGAAGTGATCTAGAAAATCCATCAAAGAGCAAAGAGAATTATTGGTTCTATTTGGGCCCAGCAATGAAGCCCAATATTTGTACTTAAAGCGAACAAACATTTTTAAGGTCAATGTGAAAATTAGTTGCTGCTATGGCGTCTCTAGAAGTGGCATTAAAATTTTATATTTATCCCTTAAAAACTTCGAAATTATGTGTGCCTCCCTCTAAATTCATAATATCATATTTATCCCACTTTAAAATTTATAAAGTTCTCATTTTACCCTTTATTAAAATATAAAAATATGTGGCCTGTGTTCAGTCTTCTTAATTGTCAACTTAAGAGGAAGAAATACATAATTTCTATGTTTTTGAGAGATATACGTGTAAGTCTCCCTTTTTCTTTTTGTCGTTCTTTTAAGTTGGGGAAAAACGATAGAAGAGAGTTTATAGATAGCTCACAGGCCACCGTTACTATGTGGCTCTTTATTTGTGACATATTGCAATGAAATTCAATTGGATCAGATTCTCACGGGCTCTAATATGAATATTGGTGTCACACTGACAATGGGACCAATCATTAATTTAGGAGTGAACCGTAAAGCGGGACCCATCCTTCAAGTCCCCAAATATTGGTCTTCGCTGGGGCCTGTAAGGACTCAAGTAGCCTATTAATAGCCAATATATTAATTAGGCGAGATATTAAGCCTATGATATTTCTTTCATAAATTAAGTACAATGGAGGTGGTCACAGAGTAGCTTTCTAGCTTTACAGCAACTAGCTGGACTTCTTAAATTTTATGAAACAACCGATATATTAATTAGGCGAGATATAAATTAGGTCCTTGATATTTCTTTCATAAATTAAGTACAATGGAGGTGGACAACAGAGTAGCTACAGCAACTAGCTACACTTCTTAAATTTTATGAATGATATACTGTGTACTTCCATTTTATTTGTTCATATTATGAGCTTAATTTTAGATTGCTTCCAGGAGTTGGGTTCTACTTCACAAGTGATGAGTTTAGGTGCAAAGTTTATAAAATTATTAAACATACTTAGTATAAAATCAAGCAGTAAAATTATAAAGATTAGAAATTAATTTTAATACACTTATTAATTTTTTATCATATTTTTGGAAACATACCACTCATGAAGTAGATCATTTTCTTCCATTTACATGGATAAAATAAAAAAAATCAAATCAAACAACCTCAATTCATAATTAAGAGCCACTTCAATTATCATTCCTTCTATTGACTGTAGGAAACAAAAATATGTAACTAAAATTAATTGCTATGTTCAATATTATGCTTTCATATTATTATTATTTTTTTTAAGATAGAAAGATGAAGATCTAGACGTTCAATTTCCAGCTAATGTCTCTAACAGACTTTCATCAAGTTTATAACTCAAGACGTCTCACACAGAGGGTATTGAATTTTGTTACTAGACTAGAAGTTAGTTCTTTGCTTTCATATTAGTTAATTAAGAATTCGAAGCACCAGCCTATTTGTTGTACTTGTCATCCTTTATATTTTGAATATATTTCAATAAATCTTTTTGTCAGTGGATAATTAATAATCAATCAGATGATTAATAAGTCAATTGACTATCGCTATTGACTTACAGTCGATGCATTAATAGAAATAGAGATGGTTCTACTTCACAAGTAATGAGTTTATATGTAAAGTTTATATTATTTTAGTGTACTTAGTATAAGACAAGAGGTAAAAATGTGAAGTTTGTAAGTTAATTAATACATTCATTCGTTTATCATTTTTCATTTTTGACAATTAATAAAAATATCTATTAAACGCTTCCATTGAATTTCATATAAATATGATTTAATGGATGCAATTGGAAAATTGCGTCCACCAATATTTCCATGCAACGTGAAATTACATCCACATTTTTTGTGGATGCAACTTCACGTCCGTGGTAAAATCCAAATTTATGAAATTTGTGGTGAATTTGTTTATCTTTTTTTTCTAATAATGGTAAATTTAAAATTGGTATTAAGTATGTAAGGAGGAGATGAAAAGTAACGGAAGAAATAGTTTCTGTTTTTTGAGCAGTTTTGAGAATCCAGTATAATTTGTTGTACGAAACAGTGTTGTCCGGGACATGTAGCAAAAATTAGAATATTGTTTTGGTAAATTTTGGTGCGTATATAACAAACTTTCCGACAGACCCCTCATGTATTTGATATCTGTTTTGACTCGGGAGGGGGTAATTTTGTATTATTTCTTACAAGGTGAGTGTTGTTTTCAGGTTAAGAAGGTTGTAGTTCCTTTCTAACAAGGAGGTAACTGACTACTTCATAAAAAACAAACACATTTTAGCATAAATTAAAACTAGAGACATGATCACCATTAATTAAGCATAAATTAGAACTAGAGACATGATCACCATATATGTATGATAACACAATTTCATTTATAGAATTGACTAGCCCCCCATTAAATTTTCTAGCCATAATATAATTAAATACCATATACAACATACAACATACAACATACAACATACAACATACAACACAAACAAACAACAAATATACATACACACAACTAAAACTGATACATGTAGCTATAATCAGAAACAAGCAACATCAATCAACACAAAACAACATACAACATGAATATACATATATACTCATATATATTATAATTTATTTGATTTAATTTGATTCTTTCTTCTTCAATGAAAGAACTAAAACACAAAGCTTTAGTTTCTCCTTGAGGAGGTGATTTGCTACGTTTGTGGCAAATCTTGAGAACAAGTCATTGACTATAGCGCTTCCAAAATGGCATGCAATCAGTGGCTCTAAAACAGATTGTATAACCTTTGCACAATTTGCACCGCTTTGGACATTGTGAACTACAACATCGTCAACCAAATCATCATCAAAAGGGTCGAAGTTCGACTCAAATGTCTGGATGTGGATAATATCAAAGAGCCCTTGCAAGTTTATGATTGTCTCCACTTCTTCAGCAGACGGTGCATAATTAGGTACATTGAAAGTGTCCAAGTTTTCCATTTCCACGAGTCCCTTATAATGTAAAGAAATGCAAAATATAATACCAAAGTGGGAGATGTTTAATTTTATATATGATAGAAATAATAAGTTGTATGCAGCTCGTGCTAGCTATATATCCAGCCCCTTGATCGATCTTTGCTCTGGATTTAAGAGTTGTACTTCATGTGTTAGATATTAGGTTTACTCGTTGCAATATATCAGGCAGGAATTCGAACTTATAATGGAAGGCTCTTCAGAATGAAGCCATTTTGATGGAATTATACATGGAACTACTTATTTTGTTTTACTTATAATTAATAACTTTGGGTACACCTAATGGAAAATTCGACCGAGCTGTGCATGTAACTTGTTGGTACTCAGATTATTTTTTCTTTTTAGTGTATTATCCTCCTCCACATAAGGATACCACATAAAACTTTAATATATAGACAATTTAAAAAAATAATTGCACTATAGGATTTTTGCTAATACCTCTCGGACCATTGAATCTAGGGACTCAGCAACTAATCCATAGATTGTGCTCAGCTCTCCATCCAATATGTCCCTTCTACTCATTCCCAGAAATGATAGCACCATCTGACCACAAGGTACTAGCTCGTCAAAGCGGAGCTTGAGAAAATGCGAGAAGTCGCTATGGAATTGTTCCTGATATTGTTCCACCACAAGACGGGGGCTTGTTCTTCCAATGTATATGTTTCCTTTGTTTAAAGGATTACCATTTCTCTTGCCTCCTATATCTTTAGGCACCTGTGCATATTTATATACATATATATTTGTTAGAGTAGATAGGAAAGATCGTCTTAATCTCATAGAGCTTATCACGACGAAAGGACTGATATATGTATGTACAATTCTAATTTTATTGTCACAACTCATTTTATGGTGCACATTCTCTATGCAAATAATTTGGAACATATCTATAATTCATATTTTTTTAATTTATGTAATATTTTAAAAATTTGTCATTATATATGTATCACAAAAATTTCATGTATCACTAAATATTTGCTAGAATTTCGTTACATATAGTACTCGTTATCTTGTCCCTTGTATTACTTTATAATTAACTAAAAGAACTGTTGAAAAAAGTACATTAAATATACCTGAGAAATCCACGTGAGGGCATATGTGGAATGGAAAAGGTGAACACTCTGGTGAGGAAAAAGCCGTCCGTAGAAAGATCCGGGCAGGCCCGCAACAAAATGGGGAACACTAACGGTAACTTTCTCTGCCCTCAACCTCTGCTCAACAAGGTCGAGCGAGCGAAATATGTTGTTGAAATCGTTATTGCAAAGGTCATTTAAGAAGAACTGCATCTCAGGTGGCTGTTGTCCCAACTGCAGACATTGATTGCTGATCATTTTTATCACTTCAGACACCATGACGAGTGTGTTGGGTCCCGAAGAGCAGCCTAGATCAGCCACCACCATCTTCTGAGGAAAAATATTTTTATATAAATCTCTGACAGCTTCCTCGAGCATAGGCCTCATCATTGGTATTGCCTTCTCCTGATAATGGAATAACACATGTCATACACTTGATATATCCATACACAAAGACAGCATGACAGAATATGTTAATTAGAAATTGTACATATTTTAGATCACAACAAAGGTTATTTATTTTTGTCATTACAGAGTAGCCCAGTGTATGTTTTTAATTTCAAAATGTAGGGAAAAGTGCAGTTGTATAGAAAACTACCACCTGTACTTTGCTATTGGCAGCATAACTTGTTTCACCGCTGCCGCCAACCATGGAAAGAACTTTTTCTAATCCCAGACTCCTCTTCTTCGTGTTCTTCTTGTTCTCCTTCTTTTATTTGCAATGCATGTGCGTGTGTGCAAAGGTATTATTTATAAGCAATTTTCGACATAGTCAAAAGCCATATTAATTACGTACATAAGATGGTAGGTCTTGGGGTGTCAATGATAAGAAGAGTATCGGTAAAGTTTTTTCTTCGTTAGCTTATCGCAGAGTATAGGTAAGAAAAAATTTCATTAGCTTATTAGGTTAGGGTAAGGGTAAGGGTATGATCAGTAAGAGTTATTTTCATAGGCCGTAATTAATAAATATAAAACAATATATGATAATTTTTTATTCGTAAATATAATTATATAATTTCAGTGTTATAATTAGATTAGTTTATTACATTTCATATAATTTTATATTTAATAATATATGATTAATTAATTTATCTAACATTTATATAATTTTCTAAATAGTAATTTAGGACGAAATTGATTTTATACAATATTTAATCATTTCATTTAATTAATAACTTTTATCTTTCAAAATAACGACATAAACAATTATATATATGGTAAAAAAATTATATTTTTTTATATTTTATGATATGTGTGCATTACTTTTGTAATATATATATATATATATATATATATAGAGAGAGAGAGAGAGAGAGGGAGAGAGAGAGAGAGTTGGGCTACGGTACTTCACGAAGTAAAGCAAGTGTTTTACTTCACGTCTATATCTTTAATTTCAAAGTTCAAAACGTCGATCCGAACCGTTCATGTTGATCTCCATATATATTAAATTGTGCTTGGGGACCAAATTTTACAATTTTTGTAAATTTTTTACTGTTTTTTTAGAATTTTTGAAAATCACTGTTTTCCAGAAAATTCTAGACCATCAAAAATAGGGATTTTCAAAAATTCTAAAAAAATAGTAAAAAATTTTCAAAAAATATAAAATTTGGTCTCCGAGCACAATTTAATATGGATATCAACTGAACGGTTTGAATCGACATTTTGAACGTCAAAATGACTCAATATGAATGTAAAGAAAATACTCGTTTTACTACGCGAAGCACCGTAGCCCAACTCATATATATATATACACACGTTTTTGCCCGAGTAGTACTTAATCAGTGACAATGACCCCTAAGGATTAATTACTATTTAATTCTTAATTTAAAGTATGAAATGATCAGAATATCCTTGATCAATTTATGTTCTTTATATAATTTTATGAAAATGAGGGTTTATGTATTTTATGTCTTATTGTGCCTCATGTACGTTTTATTTTCATTTTAGCCCAACAGTTGGTCCAAAGCGATCAACATGGTCTTCATAATAAAATGTGCAGGGATACAAAATTTTATAATTTTTTGGGATTTTTTCTGTTATTATTTGAGACATGGATCATCTAGAAACAAAGCCTTTAAATCTATTAGATAGCTACAAAATCACGGACAAATAATTTACTATTTAATTTTGTATCTATAAACATTTCAGAATATTTGATCATTCCCTCTTAAACTGAGCATTAAATAGTAAATTAATTATTTGTCATAAAAGAAGGAAGATCATTGCACGTACTGCTTGCATAGTTAAGGAGAGACCAAAAATTGTGACACATTAAAGTGCAGAGATCAACTTGCGAAAATAGAAAATTATACCCCCACACCTCCCCCCACCCCCACAACCATAAATACACACCCAGACCTTTGGATTAATTCGATGCTTAAATAAAAGCAAATAATTGATGGTTGAAAAATTATTCATCTACCCGGAAAAAACTTCTCCCTAGTGAATAAAATATGCACTGTAAAGAATTAAAGAAGGTTGTGTTTCTCTTCTACATTCATGAAATTAGAATTTCACAGAGATCTTAATTTGACATTCATCAATATTTATATACATATCATTGGACATTAATTAATTAAGATATGGGGAAGACTTGGTCGGAGGGTCTTTGGATCACAGGCTTCATCCAACAGGTTAATTGCTTTGTTGGATTACGGGTATTTGATTGCATAAACGGATATTTATCCGCCATGTTAGACAATCGGACAAAAAAGAAAATGGTGCCTCCGTTATCTCATTTAAACTACAGTCTTTATTTTCTACTAAGTTTTTTTCTAACAAGAAAATATATCCATGAAATAATGTAGAATTCCGCTGAGACGGTAATTCACTTAATAAATTTCTGAATTAATTTCTCTAAAATTCTACATTATCATTCGAAAACAACAGTACCGAATCTTTCTTTCATTTATTCTCGTAAAATAAAAATAAATTAAACAAGCGAAATTCATAAGTGAGAGTCACTCAAGGAAGAGAAGTATAAATACACACTAACAAAACACAATATATAACTAAATACTCTCTATGTCATGGTTCATTTGAACAGATTTGGTTGTAAATTTGGTCCATTTGAACTACCAATATATCTTCCTTCTCTGTTCATTTTTAGGTTCCATATTCTAACAAAATAAGTACAAGATCAAACCTTACTTCTCGCTTCATTTGGGCCTTACTGAAAATTATAAATAGGATATTTAAGCACTATATATACATTCATTACTTATATATCGGCTTCTTTTTAGAATTGAATACAATTGCTGAATCATCTTTCTATTATAATCTGTGCATGCTCTGTGGAAATTTTGAAAGAGAGAACCATACTTGTAGTTAGATAAAATGTGTAAATAAGAAAGTCGTTTTAGAGTTAAAGGGTAAATATGATAAATTAAAGTGTTGAGGGAGAAATAGGAAAATCAATTGCAATTAAAGGGCATATAAGAAAATAAGTCTTGAAATAAATATAATTCCATAATGTATCAGATAGCAGAGAAGAAGAGCTTGCCAGGTATCAATTGACAAGATTACAGCAAGTGCTTTGTACCATTGCTGGATCAAGGAAAGGTTTGGGCTTGCTCTGTAACTGGTCTAGAAAACACATCAAAGAGATTAGAGAATTACGGATTCTATTTTCGGCCCATAAATTTGGCCCAATATTTTTACTTAACAAACAAAGCAAACTAAACTTAGGAAATGATGGCTGGGCGGTGAGGTGTTTATATATGACAAATGAGTAAATTACATAGAGAGTCAGGGGAGAGGCTTAAAGGAGGGGCACCAGAGAGAGGAGGAGACGGAGAGCAGTGTTGCTGGAGAGAGGAGATCTCTTTCTTCTTCTTTTTTTTTGTTTCTTTTTCAATTTCGCTAGGGGAGGGGAGAGGATAGATGAAATGAATACCTCCATTAACTGGAGTCAAATTGTAACCTATTTTTCGCTAATCACAGATGAAGTATGAATCTCATGTATTTTAATTCCATGTAATTTTATTCCTACTTATTATGAATTTGATCGGTACTACATAATGTCTAACTGTTATTAATGAAAGATTAAATCAATTATTTTTTAATATTCTACATTAATTAGTCATACTTATGGTAGAGAGCATTTAAGGAAGATTCCAATTCAAATTAAATTTCAATTAGCGTCAGTTGTCTAGTCTTCATAAATAGTTAAGGGTAATTATAATTTTTCCCAACTATTCATCCCCCATTTCATCCCCCAACTAACTTTTTATTTTAACTATAACTATAAGTACTATTTCTAACAACTTTTATTTATTTCCTTTTTCTCTCTTTCTCTTCCACCTCTATTTTTTTTTTCACCCCCATCTTCTTCTTCCACCTCCACCTCCACCTCCCTCTCCCACCTCCGCCTCCCTCTTCCACCTCCCCCTTCCACCTCCCTCTCTCACTTTCACCTCCCACACCTCACCTCACCTCTGCCTCTACCTCCCTCTCTCACATTCACCTCCCACACCTCACCTCACCTCTGCCTCTACCTCCCTCTCCCACCTCCGCATTCCATCTCCTCCTCTGCCTCCGTTTTTCCATTGATAAGCTCCCCTCCCTCTCCCACCTCCCACCCTCTCCTACCTCGAAATGATAAATACAATAAGCTCCCTCCCTCTTACACTTTCGCCTCGATTTTTTTCCCTCTATGCCTGCTGCTCCCGCTCCAGTGAACGTTTTGCTAGAGATCATCTGTCACTTCATCCCAATCAAGCATGCGTGCCAGGAATGAATACTTCAACATATATGAATGAATACTTCAATGTGTATGAATGAATACTAGAGCACGTCTCGACCGGGTCAGATCCGTCACTGTCGATCGTATCAAAATAATTTTGTATATGTATATGCAATTAATCATTTTCATGTTTATGTTCCCTTTCCTCATGAAGTAGCGAGTTTTGCAAAGAACAAAACTTTATTAATGGTGAATTAGGCCACTGTTTAATAAATAAATGACATAAAAATAAATTTTGAAAAAAATAGAGATATATGAATGAATATTTGATGTCTTAGATATGAATACTTCAATATGTATAAATGAATACTTAATATCTTAGGATGAATACTTGCGTGACAAGATGTTAATACTTGTGCAACAGACAACTCGAAAGTATGTCATCATGGATCTCATTTGAAAGATAAAATTGTATAAAAAACGTTCGTGATTTTAAATTTGCAAAATTCTTCACAGATCGTCAGAAATATTGGTTAGATTGAATGGAGAAAAAAAATCCACTTCTAAAAATGTGTAAAAAATAGATGAGTGATGTGTCCAGTTTTTATATTTACACTTACACGATGAGGATTAATACTTTCTCGATAAGAGATGAATACTTGTGCAATGGACAACTCGAAAGTATGTCATCACAGATCTCATTTGAAAGATAAAATTGTGTAGAAAATATTCGTGGTTTTAAATTTGCAAAATTTATCATAGATCATCAGGAATATTGGTTAGATTGAACGGAGAAAAAAACTCACCTCTAAAAACGTGTAAAAGATGGATAAGTGATGTATCTAGTTTTTATATTTGCACTTGCACGACGAGGATGAATACTTGTACAATGAATAACTCGAAAGTATATCATCATGGATCTCATTTTAAAGATAAAATTATGTAAAAAACATTCGTGATTTTAAATTTGCAAAATTCATCACTGATCATCAGACATATTGACTAGATTGAACGAAGAAAAAAAATCTCACCTCTAAAAACGTGTCCATTTTTTTTTTAAATACTTGATATGTTAGGTATGAATACTTGATGTGTTATGGATGAATACTTGATGCATTACAGATAAATACTTGCGCGCATCAGTTGTAAAATCTTTCAAATATTATGTAGTCTCCAAATAGTAAGTGGTTATCTTAGATAATTAGTAGTTATTGAAGTAGTTAATGACTGAGGGATAAAATGGGAAATTGTTATGGGGGATAGCTAGATGCTCCCAATAGTTAAAATGTCTAGTATTTATAGTCTTGCACACATAAGTATAAACACTTTTCACTCACCAACTAGCATCACCTGTAATTGCCTTCTAAAAGGTGGTGGTAGTCAAAAGTCATTAGTTGGGTGATTTGACCGGAAATAAAATATGGGTATAGTTATCACCTCGATCCTTTTGATAAGGTTTAATGTTTTCATCATTTATTTCTCCACCTGGGATTATATTTCCCGTATTATTTTGGGCTGTAATACATTTCTGAAGTACTTTTGGGTGCGAATTGAGTATATAAATCAGATCCAAGAGCTATGCCCCCCAAAACCGGGGATTCCAAAATTGTCAATTCTTCACCCAAATTGAATATCGTGTCTATCAAAAGGCGTGCCATGCACTGGGCCATTCAGAGGCTTCCATGTGCAATAATATATTTAGATTTGTTGTTTCTTCCTTTATATTTAAAAAGAAAATTAAATAAAATTGTCACGGGAAATGAAAAGAGAATTGGAGAAGTCAACGAAAACCTCGATTTGCTTGATCGATGTACATGAATATATAGTTTAAAAGGATTACAGGGGTGATTCAACATTGTTTTATGTATCTTTTATTGACCATATATGTATCTAAACTACAGTGGTGACTATTTGAATGGATGTGTCCATTGTAAATCTATTATAGTTGCTTGATGTTACTCAGTAATTATAGCCCTACAAAAGCAAACAAATGCTACCCCAAATCGCTTTCACTTTATGAATGGCTCTCTGAGGTACTACTATAATGAACGATCAAATATAACATTGGACATGTTTATTTTTAAAAAGTTCATGAATGGAAGCCTAGCTAGATATGTTCTGCACGTTATCAAATGGCGACCTTATTAATTTTGGATTTCCTCATGCTTAATCAATAGTAGTGAGATCAAAGTCTGATGGATACCTAAGACTTTATGATTATGATGAATTTTTATGGAAAATGGTGGTTGATTTGTTCGATATGGATAATTGTGATTACCCAATAGTATGTGGGCACTGTAAAATTTGCGATAATGGACAGTGCATTTGTCTCACAGGAACTTCAGAAAATTATTTCAACCCAGTTGATAACCGGCTATTTACAAGAATTAGACAGTATGCGCGAGGGTAAAATGCTATTGTCGAAGTGACACAAACAGAAACGTGCTATTTCTCATGGTTCTGAAACTCGGAATCAGAATCAGAATCAGATTTTTGACCATAGAATCGGAATCGGTTGAATTGGCCGGAATTGGAAGAATCGGATTGGTAACTCGGATTTTTTTGACAGAATCTTGTTTTGTGGCCAAAAATTAGGAAAAAATTGATAAAAAAATAACTTGTAAAAAACTATGTTAAGACAAAATATTGCACTCAAAATATCCACTAATTACATATATAATATAATACAAGCATTACAAATAAAACACCTTTTTAAACATAGTTACGTGTATTTAAGCATATTAACTTATTGCTTATTGTTTATGCATATTTTTTGTTTGTCAATGCAGTCAGTTCATGGCTAAAATAGATACAATGAATTATCTATTGGCGAAAAGCTCCATTAGTTTCTTTCCTATCAGCCACTTTTTTGTTTGCAATGTACTTATCAACCACCAGAATTTGAAACGTATAGTAATTCAATGGTGATTTTTGGTTTCACTCATTATCAATTGGATATTATTCTCATTTTATTGAGTAAGCATTTACAAATAATTGAAAAATTGTTGACTCGCCCAAACTCAGACGGACTCGGCCAGACTCAGCCGAACTCAGCCGGAATCAGATAGACTCGGCCAGACTCGGCCAGGCTCGGGTTGACTCGGCCTGAAAATTGGATGACTCAGCCAAGTCAAACATTGTTCAACCGAGTTTTGCTACAAAAATCGCATGAGCGCGAGATTCGGAATCGGCCGAGTTTCCAAACCATGCTATTTATAAGTGTATCATTATTACCGTCAGCGAAAAACTCATTTATCCTCGCGGATACTGTCCCATTCTTGTAGTCGACATGGTTCGCAAAATCGGAATCGGAACCGGATCAGTCGTCACTTGACGGTTATTTTATTAAGCAAAGATATTTATTGGTGATCAAATAATTCGACAACTATGACAATCAACGTAATATTTCATCAAAATAAAGAAATTAAAGATTGACCATGTTTTGGAATGCAACTAGAAATTGATGGATATCAGTTGCACTAATTTGAAGTTCCTCAACATGGCCAATATATCAAATTTTAAACAATATATTTATGAGTTCATTTCTTTTATTTGATAAATTTGTATCACGTTGATTGCAACATTTATTACATACGTCCTTCAAAAAATATTTATTACATACATTTTAAATAACCGCATATAATACAATTAAACTCAAATTTTATAATTGCTTAAAGCTGAAGTATTAGGCTTCTTTGAGAGGAAGGTCTTGACATAATCAGGAATCAGAAACTCCCGGTACAGTGGAGGATTCTCATCGGATAATAGCAATTTCAGAGGGCCAAAAGGTTTCTCAGAATCGGAAGCTGGAGCAAAGAAAGCTGGAACCGATATTCTGGGTCCTCTTTTGCTTGCTAAAACATGGTGCTCAGCGCTCTTGAACTTATCATTGGTAAAACACTATTTAAACAAAACACACAAAAAAAATGATTAATTAATTTATCGAAAATAACCACTTTGAATTTGTAATTTGCTTTCGAGAGTTCATAACTTCATATTAATTACCATAAGAGGAGGGTTCAAATGCCTCCATTTTTTGTACCTCTATCATGCCTCCATTTTTTAAAACTTTAATGACTCAAAATTTAAAACTTAAAAGTCAAAATAAAACTATTGGATATGATCTAGATCATTTTCTCTATGTGCTCATAAAAAAATTATGACATTTCAATTTCATTTTAGTTGTCATCAAGAACTTGTAAAAAACGTACTAATGTGGACAATTTGTAGACGTTGGTTTTTCAACTTATAGATTCACATGAAAACAAAATTGAAATGTGATAATTTTTTTTGAGCATATAGAGAAAATAACATAGATCACATCTAGCGGTTTTATTTTGACTTTAAAATTTTAAATTTTGAGTTATTAAAGTTTTAAAAAATAGAGGCATGATGGAGACACAAAAAATGGAGGCATTTGAATATTAAAAAATGAATTCAGATGTTGAACAAATAAGAGGCCTACTTCAATTACTAAAGCTACAAGATATATGCATATTTTTATAATAGTTTCTGAGAAGATAATTCTGATACATATATACCTTAAGAAGATCACCAATCATGACAACCAAAGCCCCAGGAACGGGTGTGACATCAACCAAGTAGCCGTCATGAAGCACTTGAAGGCCACCGAGATCATCCTGGAGGAGCACAGTGATGAAGGATCTATCAGTGTGCATGCGAAGACCCATTGTCAGCTCCGGCTCTGGACAAGGGGGATAGTAATGGAAAATCATTGATTGGGCATTTGCGTAGTTCATGCTTTTCATGTAGTCTGGAGGCAAGCCTAGTGCCTCTGATAGCAACTCGTACAATATTTCTACCATTCCAAATATCCCTACTTTGTACTTCATAATTGCCTCCCTGAAATAAAACCATCATTTTCGATGCCCGGGATGGTCGATATCATCATATTAGTACAGTTACATGTATTGTATGTCATAAATCAAATGATGCCATGTCTCATGCCCGGTTCTAAACATGGTTTGCAAAAACTCGTTTTTCTTAAAGAAGCTTGTTTTGTACTAAAATAAAAGAAAAAAAATATAAAAAATATTATGTCCAATAATTATGCTTGTATCATTTTTGTAATTTAACTTTTTTTGTATTTACTATTAAAAATATCTGAAAATAAGGAGGGATGAACTATGCCTCAAGCGATCTGTACCAAGGCTTGCCTACGGACCAATTGAAGCTTTTTTTTCTTAAGAAAAATAAATATTAAATAGAAAATACAGGCACAATAAATTCTGCCCAATAACTTGATTCTTTGTATTGTAGTCCCGCCTGTCAGAATATTCATCTTCCCCCAATCTTTCTTTCGCTCTATTTAGTTTTCATACGAGTGCGAGGCTGTTACTCAAAGTCTCAAAAAAAATCACAGATCCCGGAAAAAAAAAAAGCAGAATCGGTCTGATTCGGACAAAGACTTTCGCCGATTTTTCAGCACAAAAATCGCTAGCTGTGTAACCGTTTGCATTACAAGTTGTACCGTTTAAAAAGAATAGCATCCATCTACGTATATGTATTTATTACATCAAGAATTATTCTTTTCTGTTACTGGGGATGAAATACTAATTTCTTGATTTAAGAAATGTCCTTTACCAATTAAGTACGTTACTGGGGATGAATTTCTTGATAGTAATAAGTTTTTACCTGCATACCAGCGGTATTTCAGTAGGATTCAGGGATCCGTCAAAGGTACAAAGAAGCGAGTCATTCCAAATTGCTGCACCCGACTGTATTACGTTGGAGATAAACCTCACTCTTTTGGAAAGATCGCGGCTGTAAAGATTCTTCTTCACCTCCTGATTTCCCTCATGAAACTCTTTTACTTTTTGGATGACATTGTCTAACTCATCTTTCGCTATACCATGATTCACCACCTGGAAAACTCCCCATGAAACTGATGCTTGAAGTACCTGTTAGAGCAATGTTACGGTGTGCCCAGCCATACATATGCAATCGTCAGTACCAAATATATATATGGCAGCAGATACAACAGTACAGAAATGTAATATTGAATCATTTATTACTATATATTATGGGGTCGTTCATACCTCTTGAACAATCCGGTTATAGGAAGCTTCATCTTTGTCGATTGATTCAAGGTCTATGATGGGGATTTGGAGGCTGGAAACAGGTAGCCCAAAGGAGACTTCTCGATCATGAACAAATAATTCAGGAATCTTAATTATGCCGGAGTCGACGAGGCCTTTGACACCTGTTTTTCTCTCATCATGTTCTTCATAATCTTTTGGGGAACTGTTGGTTTGAATGGGGCTACTTTCATATGTTGGTGGTGCCATCAAGTTAGAGCTGATGAGCCTTGTGAGAGCTATGTATCTGGGGATTAAATTATAGTTGCCACCATAAGAAATTGTTGTTAGTTTAACTTGATAGAGTGATGTAAAAAAGTGACATGACATGGCTAATGTATTGTGATTTGATCAAAACTGACATGACATGGCTAATGTGTTAAGATTTAATATTTATACATGTCATTAAAGAAGTTTAAGGAACTAGAAATGGAAAGGTCATATATATTGACATGTTTAATCTGTAATGTTTCAACTCTGTTTTGTAGAATCTTTTGGTTACTTAAGCTGGAGAACAACTAAGAGCCAGTTTTTTTGCCCCTTCCATCTCCTCTCTGGTTGTTTTGCAGATTCATTTGTGAAATTAAAACTTACTAATCATTAGAAAAGCAGTAGTGTCATATATGCTTCGTTTGAAAGAATCATGGTATATCATAATTAGATGTTCAATAAAAATGACCTAAGAAGGAGCAAAGATGAAGAGCTATGTTACTTGAAAATAAGAACTGTAATAATGACAACAATCTGACCAGACAAACGACCAACTAAACTTAAATACAACAAGAGTTTAAATTTTGAAATTTTAAAAGAAAGATCGATGTCTATAATACGACACAAGGACTGAAATCAAGTCATCAC
The DNA here is from genome assembly GCA_033356055.1 of Carex pumila. NCBI lineage: Eukaryota > Viridiplantae > Streptophyta > Magnoliopsida > Poales > Cyperaceae > Carex > Carex pumila. The sequence goes on from JARJHM010000713.1 coordinate 55,258, forward strand.
TTGGCAGTAGTAAACCGATACGAGGCATGAGAGACGGTACAGTGGGTCCAGCTTTCATGTATCAGCTCTGCCTTTGCCTCCTCACCGGCAGCACCAAGGGCCACATGTAGAGGAAAGAAGTGCTCTGGAGTTGGGTGGGCCATTCTTGCATTTGGGGCCTTCTCCTCATAGTTTATCACATCATCATACCTTAATTAATTTAACAAAAAATATAATTTTAGTTTCTTAATTAATAGCATGGAAATTAAATCATTATACCATAATTTGAGCTGTTATATGTATATATATATATATATATATATTTGAATATCAGCATGCATGCATAAAAGTATAAAACTAACAAATTCTGAGACTTGGCTTGGTTTTGTAAAAAAATTTAAAATAAAGGGGGAATTTTCCAAAAATGACCTTTCTCAGAAAAAAAGTTGGACAAAATACCCTCTCTTCAAAACCAAGTCACTAAAGTAATTAACTTGTTAGTAAATAATAACGTCAAAGTAATAAAAAAAAAGAATTATACTTAATAATTACCATAAATGGAGAAAAGGTAATTAACTTGGAGATAGAGAGGCAGGGGAGGGAAAGAGAATATGGGGTCCACAGGGTTATTTTATCAAAAAATTAGGAGAGAGGATATTTTGTACAACTTTTTCTTGAAGGTAGGTCATTTTGTAAATTTTCTCAAAATAAAGACAGCAAGATCAGACAAGTGAGATGAACCTTCCATTAATAAGTGAGTCCTGGAGCCACGTATCAAAATCTGAAGCCCATTTGGGAATGGGCCCATCCATCGGCCCGAGAGCATGCACGTTGTGAGTGGCATTACCAGACCCGATTATGAGCACACCCTCATCTTTAAGCGGACCCAGTGCCTTGCCCAAGTTGTAATGGTACTCTGCGCCTTTTCTGGTTTGTACTGATAGCTGACAAACAGGTATGTTTGCCTCGGGGTACATTAGCATTAGAATGACCCAAGCACTATGATCAAGCCCACGATTCTTCTCTTCCTTAACAGTTCCGAATCCGGAGCTGTCAAGAAGCACTTTCACCCTCCGGGCTAGATCAGGTGCACCAGGTGCAGGATATTTGAGCTGCAGGGGAAATTTGTATTTTTGGTAATGTGAGGTTTCCCAAATATTACATATAGTTATTGTTTTTAGACCCATTTCTTATTTATAAAAAATTACAACGACTGGATGAAATTCTAGTACTGCATTTTGTTGAAGAACCTACAAATAGTTTTTTTTCTATCAAATATATAATGGAAAAATGTGAAAGTAAATTTGAGTTTCTATTACATGTTAAACGGAAGACTAGAAACTGCTGATTGCAGGAATATTTGTTCCTAACCTCATATCTGTGCATCTCTCTTGGAAGCCCATCGAAGTCATAAATGGTGTCGTTTGCTCCATGGACCAGGTTCACTGTTGATACCTCAGTATCCCAATGAGCTCCGATCATGAGTATAGCCTTTGGTCGTTCCTTCATTATGCTGGATTGCCATGATTGCAGAAAGGAATGTCGGATGCTGTCTTCTGTAACCATCGGCGGTGCACCGTGAGAGATGAAAAATGTGTCCATGGCAGACATGACCGACCTGGTTCAAAAGTGAAGTTGTATTGGCAGGTTGCGTCGAGGTAACTCTAGTTTTGATTTTGTGATGGTGTACTTTGTTTTTTGAAAGATCTTTGAGGAATTGGGTGTTTAATTATAGAGTCAGTGAAGGGTTATAAAATAATCAGATCTGATCAATTTATTTTTATTTTTAATATATTGGCAATTTCCAACGTTGGCATTCATGTGCAGTAATTGTTCGAACTCTTTTATTATTATTTTTCCTGGAATCTTGTGCAGTTAATTATAATATCTTCTCTGATCTTAATAACTCAAATGCACATGGAAATAAAAAAAATCGAACAACACCGTTCAATATCAGTTTCATTTAATTTGGATAAGCAATTGATTTCAACTTACTTTGACTTCATGTATTCTTCCATTTTGATCATTAATTGTTCTGTTACTCTAATTTACGAAAGAAAACTGCTTTGCTAAATTAGTCAGAGGCAATTTTTCAGAGTTGTTCACGAGCTATTGAGCCCCAATCAGTGACGAATCGAGGAGGCGCCATACTTTCAGGCCCAATATGAACTTGGCCCAATTTGTCCATCTAATTTTTTAAGAACATAATTCAATCTGTACCATTTTTTTTTTTTATGATCAATCGATCTGCACCATTGAATTCATGATTTCCTCACTAAACCCTAGTTCCCGAGCCGCCTCCTTTCTCCAAACAAATTAGTCTAGTTATGAAACCCTTGCTTTCTCTAGTCCCGATATTGTTTTAACTGGCGTCCATATCATTACTACTAGAGAAGGAAATACGTTAGGTAACATAAATATGATGTGACTAAAATAGTAGATAATGACATGACCACATGTGATGTGACGTGATTAATCGTGTTTAATTATTGTTTTCAAGTTTAAGTTAATTCAATGAAATTAATAATAAAATATATCATAAAATAAGAAAATACCACAAAATAAATTATAATTAAGAAATAATCTTTAATTAATTGCTCACGTGACGTGATCAAGTCAATTTAAGTAACATGACTAAGATGGTGATGGACAGTCACATCACATGATTAGCACAAGTGACGTGTGATGACGCCAAATCATATATCGTAATCACTATCTTTTTATCTGAAAAATGGCGAAAAGTGAATGTGAAGTAGCAATTTTTCCGATTTATTTACTACAAACATGTTTTTGAGTAATTTTAGTAGGTTTTGGAGAAAGTTGTGTATTTAGACTAAAAACAGAGCAAAAATGTTGTATTTCGACGATTATCAAAAAGCTACCAAAATTTGACATCGCATTGAGAATGCAACACCTCTCATGAAGTGTACAACAAGCAAAATGACAAAATTAAATCTATTTGGGTGCTATTTCACAAAATTAAACATAATCAGATGCTTAATTACAAAATTAAATCTATTTGAGAAATTACTGATTTCTACAATCAAATCAATTAATTATTAAACCTAACAATAGTCTTCACAAATTACTAATTGGGTGCAATTTCACCTAATTAAATCTAACAATAGTCTTCACAACAAATCAAATCAATAAATTTTTGAGAAATTACTAAGTTTTGCAATCATTTTAGTAAAATAAAAAAATAAAAACTCACGTTAAGAATGGGAGAGGGAGAAATGGACGGATTGGCGGACCTGGACGTTGTTTTGTACGATGTCCCGTGCACATGGTAGAGATGAGGTCTCTTCTCTTGGTGTGACCACAGATTCTTTTTTTTTTTTTTGGCGTTGTCGACGGAGACAGAGATAGAACTGAGGGAGCGAGAAAGGGAGAAAGGGACGTGAGCGAGAGAGAAAGGGTCGGGTAGTTTCGCCTCTGGCCGTGATGGGTATCACAGCCTGTCTTTTTTTTTCCGTGCCCTTGGTCGTGATACTCTATCGCGGCCCGTATATTTTTTCGCAAATCTCTTACTGTGATGGAGTATCACGGCTCATTTTTTTTTCGCACGATCTGGCCGTTGTAGAGAATCACGTCCAGGGTTTTTTTGGTTTTTTTTGGGTTTTTTCACACTAATCCTGGCCATGATAGTCTATAACGTCCAGAGGATGTTACAGACTATCACGTTTTCCCTATATCTCAAAAAAAACTCAAAACCGTTCTCTAATATTGATATTTATTTAATTTATTTCCTATTGATAAAAATTTCTGCAGGTTTCTTTCTTTTTATTATTTTTAAGTTTTGCATGATAAGTTCTATATTGAAACCTTCAAATTTATTAATATTACAACTAATTTCAAAAAATTTAAAAATAAATAAAATTACTGGATGTTACGTATCCGGATCGGATTTACCAATAAATTCCTCGAAAGCAGGAGATTTGACTTAATTATAAACACAGGTTTGTCAGAAATTTTATAAAATCGAAGCATGAAATATTAAATTTAGAGTTGGGCAAATTGAACGATAAAAATAACAATCCGCACGATTTGTAAGCATGAAGATCGTCAGAATTTTCAATTAACTATGAGAAGAGATAAACTATAAACAGTATCTGCATACTTTGAACTTCGTGCATCCGTTCCGCCTTAATTTGCAATAATTGTTCCATTGCTCTTTCATTATTTTTGTCGGGGGCATCTTTTTAACGGAACAATAAAATAATATATACGATAGATTATATTGTGTCAATTCGTATAATTATTAATTATCATTTCATATACAAATATATTTGAAGATCAAATTCAATGTTTTTTTAATAGGTAGAGAATCATTTGATAAAAAATTATGAACTATCCAAAAGAAGTTATCTTTTATATATCAAAAAAAAAATATTTTAATAATATAAATTTTGATCGTTAAGTATATTTTTATATGGAGATCATATTTTTCTATATAATATACCGCTAAATATAATGAATACTGAGAATCATGAACCAAAATATACTAATGAATTTCGACAAAAAAAATAATTTACTAAATTAGAAAGGCTCAATTCATACAAAATTAAACTCTTTCGGAAAACAATTTTTTTTAGACTTGTAATCCCAACACCTGAAGGTGGTGTAAAGTCAATCTGATACAAATAGATATTTAAGGGAAAACAAAATAAGAAATGTGAAATTATGAGATATATAAAAGTGCCACTTGTAGCTCAAGAATTTTTGAAAAGAGCTGGCATTGATTATGCGGATGTTGGATATTCGTAGGATCTACATAATGGACGATCTCAAATGACCTATCTATTTACATGTGATGGAGCAACTATTTTGTGATGATATGTGAAACAAACTATAATAGTCACATCTTCTAATTATGCAGAAATTTTAGCAAAATATCAAACAAGCGAAAAATATGCTTGGTTAAGATTTGTAATTCAGCACATTTGTTAAACATGTGGCCTGTCTTTTGGTGAAATGATGCTGACGATCATATAAAATGATAATACTGCATGTATTGCTCAATTAAATAAATGATACATTAAAGGAGATAGAACGAAATATTTTTCACCAAAATTATTTTTCATGGAAGATCTCTAAAATGATAATGTTATTAATGTTCAGTGTAAATCAAGCATATTTATTCATTAATATTTTCCTTACTACAATATTCGGAAAGTTAGTTCGTAATATAGTAGTCGATTGACTTAAATAAGCTGATTTATGTTGCCATGTAGGAGTTAATATGTAGTGTATTTTTCTTAACTATAGTTTTTCCCACTGGTTTTTCTGATAAGGTTGTAGTTGTGTATGAAGAAATATAATGTATTATTTTTCCTTTGCTAGTTTTTTTTTTTGCCGTAAAGTTTTTTCTAGTAAGGTTATCATGAGCCATATTCTTACGTAATGGACATCTAAGAAGTAGTATTATGAATAAAATTATGAATGTGCATACATTTTGTAATTCTAAATATTAATCACCTCAATTCATTTAACCATTTATTATTAGAATTCATTTATCAATTTATTATTGGAATTAATTTCGCCATTTATTAAAGAAATTTTCTTAGAAGGTTTTTCATTTATAATTTTTGCATATGTATAAATAGAGGTATTATAATCTTCTATTTTACACATATTATATATAAATAAAGAGATAGTAATTTTTTATACATTCTCTCTATTTCGTTTGTATAACCATTTTTTTATACATTCTATTTTATTTACGTTTTTATATTTTTATTTAACTATAGTCATATTATTTGGATTGTGGTTTCAAACTGTAGAGACCTGGGAGAACTAGCAGCTGATCAAACAATAGTCATATTATTTCATCCAAAAAAATTCCTCATGAATTTGATCAACTAAATTCATTGAAGGCAACACCTTATCTCTAAAGATCTTCTCATTCCTTTACTTCCACATAAACCACATGATTATGCTAAACTATACAATCCAACTTCTTTCATTTTGAAATCCAGATGCCATAACTGAATGCTTAGACCTCGACCAAGTCTGCTCAATAGAATCACCTAACACCAATGGTCTATATCCCAAGCGATTAGACAAACGGTTCCAAACATACCTCGCATAAGCACACTCAAAAAAGTAAGTGGTTAGCAGTTTCACAAGCACATGTAGTGTAGAGAACACAAGACAGCTCGCAGTAAATTCCCCTATGGTTCTCTCTCGTTAAGCCTTGTGAATAACTGTTTACTTTCCCAAAATCAAGGAGTCGAAGAGGAAAGCAGATTAATACTAATCTATCGCATAAACAAAATTGAATAAGAAAATTGAAAAGAATGAGAGAGAGAGAGGCGCTGAGTGAAAAAAAGAAAATTGAAAACCTACCAACGAAATGTAACGGTGCTTTTTCATTAAAAATTTCATTCTGTCAATCAAATCAGCGCCTCATCACTAATCTAAAACCAAATTGGACGGCTCACATATCTGGCAGCACTTTGCTTATATGCTGCTAGTAACAAATTATCCAGACTCTATAATTTTGGTTTTTTTATTACGTGAAAAATGTGCAATTTTTTTTAAGAAATTAATGTCAGAGACCACAAATAGCAGAATTTATAACTTAGTATAGACCGGATTTGATATATGGTTTAAGGAAACAATGGATTCTCAATTCAGTAGTTCTAGAATTTGAATGTAAATTCAAACTAAATCAAACTGTAGAATGCTTAAATTATCATCATCATCACTCATCAGCCCATAATCAAAGTCCTGGTACCATGCTGATAGACTAAGCATAGATATCAGGAGCAAGCCGGGGACTGACGAGGATCATGAGTGGCACGGCCTTCTGTATTGCAACTCCAAATGTCTCATCCATGTTCAGCTCGACACCATTCGGAAGCTGCCAATCAAATGCGTGAATCAACGTGCCTAAGATGTACTCCACAATAAGCTGTCCCATACGTGCGCCGGCACATATCCTTCTACCCGCACCAAACGGGATCAGCTCAAAGTGGGTCCCATTGGGCTGAATCTTGGAGCCTTTCTCGGTCATGAACCTATCAGGGTTGAATTCATTGGGATTCTCCCAGACGTCTGGGTCCCGACCAATGGCCCAGATGTTGACGGTGAGTCGAGTACCCTTGGGGATGTGATAGCCGTCAGCCTCACAGTCTTCAGTGCTAATTAACGGGAGGTTGAGAGGGGTTGAAGGGTGTTTCCGGAAGCTTTCTTTGCAGATTGCTTGGAGGTATGGCAGGTTCGGAATGTCGGATTCCTCAAGTTGGCGAACTCTTCCAATAACTTGATCCATTTCGGCTCGGGCTTGCTTTGCAATGGACGGGTTTAAGAGCATTTCGGCAATGGTCCATTCAATTGCACTCGATGAAGTATCGCTCCCTGCTGTGAACAAATTCTACTCAAGAAAAAGGTGAAAATAAATTTTACTGATATCATTAAATATACAATTGAATAAAATTAGGTAGAAATAAGTAAGGTCAAGTCTTCTACCAAAAGAACAGCTCTGATATTGACATTTGTGATCTGCTCACTGTCCTCGGTGTTTCGGCAAGACAGCAACTCATCGAGCACATCAGGATTTCCTTTCCTATCAGCAGCTGTGGCCTCATGCATTTCCACCATCCCTCTAAACATCGCATCGAATCTCTCTGAAAGGTTCTTCATTCTCTTCTCAAGCCGCTGAAGATCCATCCACCCGATTCCCGGTATGTAATCACCGAAGTTCACTAGACCAGCTATTGTCATGAGCTCCACCACCATGTCTTTGAACTTGGTTGCCTCTGGTTGGCCTGTTTGGAGGATGCGTCGGCTAAGGATAACCTGTCCTATCATGTTGGCCAGAGAACTGCTTAGCAACTCGGCTATGTCTACTGGCTCATTGCGGCAGCTTGATTCATACAACGAGTGTAACATGCGGCCCACTTCGGATATTCTCACATTAGCCCACCTCTCGAGAGCAGCAGGTCCTAGCATACCGAAGCTGCAGGTTTTACGAAGGAGCTTCCACCTAATAATTAAAAAAAGGTTTTTTCATCACAGAATGTACATAAAATTTGAACTTATGATGTTATATTATATCCATGTGATCGCGTGATATAATTTCTTTCTTGCTGTCAGTACTGTTTCTTTCCAGTAGAAAATGAGACTTGTACAGCAGAGAATATCCAGACCAATCCTCATTTGACATATTAATTTGCACTTGAGAGACGGCATTTTCACCTTTTACATGTTGCAAATTAAGGAAAGAAACTAATTATTAGTCGCTTTCCAGTTAACAAAATTCAATTCACTCATATATATCCTGATGCATACTAATTGTTTACATTTTTTAGAATATTTGAAAATGAAGATTTTTTGTGCATCTTAAGATGGATATACAATTTCACCAATTAATAATCAAAAGCTTAAATGTGGATAAAGTAAACACACTTTGGTCCATACTCTGCGAAGACCATATCCTCACCACCATATGCAAGGCACCTTGGTGCAATATCCAGAGGGCGGTTTGCAAAGTTGACATCGAGCGTCTTGAGAAAGACACGGGCTGCTGCTGCTGTCGATGCGACGACCATGTTTTCCCGGCCCATCTTGAGGTGCATGATGGGCCCGTACTGTTTTGCAAGCCGTGCCAAGGTGACATGTGGAGCAGAACCTAGAAGCGGCAATGCACCAACCACAGGATACCCTCGTGGCCCGGGAGGGAGCTTCCGGGACTTACTGGGGAGGAAGAGACATACTATGTAGCGAAGGAGGCAGTAACATATGCCTAGTAAGGAAAGCTCTTTGAGTAACAGTAGTGAGTCCATGGTGGATCTACCAATTAAGATATGATAAATGACGGAAAACGAAAGGTGAATCCATTATATATAACGGTATCTTTCGCTGACAGAAGGAAATTAAGAAGAGCGTAAAATTTATGTATGTGTGGGTCAAGGTTGGTTTATGTTTATTTTTTCTGTGTATTTAGTGGATTAGAGGAGGAAAAAAAGGGTGGTAAAATATTTTCATATTATATAAATATTAATACTAAACAAATTATAACTCTCATAAATCTAAAAGATCTGTATTATATTGCCGAAATTTTTATTCATAGGAAAATAAAAAAATATTAAAAATAAAAACTATTGCATGAAAATTTTAAAAACAAGAAGGCAGTATTGAGTCTTGGCGTTCCTGAGGGACGCCGTGGCACATCTCAACCCCGTGAAAAAAAAATGAAAAAAAAATTTCGAAAATAGAACGCTATGGGCAACCCAAACGAGGAAAAAACAAAAAGTGGAACGTCATGGGACAATTCAATCCAGGAAACAAAAAAAAAAAAAAAAAAAACTATCCTCAAGTTGAAGAGGCAAGACTTTTTTCATTTTATGAGTTGAATTGTTCCATGACATCCTACTTTTTTTTTCTTCTTTCCTAAGTTGGGTTGCCCCATGGCGTCCCACTTTCTCTCTCTTTTTTTTTTCATTTTCTGGATTGCGCTGCCCGATGACGTCCTACTTACGAAAAAAAAAATTATTTTTTTTTCATGGTCTTGAGTGTGCCATAGCCTCCTACTGGCTTCCTATTTTTCAATTTCCTAGATGATATTTCCTATTTTTAATATATATTTTTGTTATTTTCCTATGTATGAAAATTTTGGATTATATTGACCAATGAGATCTTTCTACATACTATATATATTGTCACTAAACTGAAACTTTTATCCATAGGAAACGAAAAAAAGAAAATTAAAAATAGGTAATGCTGTATGAAAATTTAAAAAATAAGAAGGCAGCTACGACTCATGGCGTCCCTGCGGGATACCATAGCCCATCCAAATAAGGGAAAAAAAGAAAAGAAAAATCATTCATGGGACGCCATTGCTCATTCAAACAAAAAACAAACAAACAAACTGGACCGCCATGCCCCATTCCAGGTGCATAACTAAATAAAATTTTCAGTATATTTTATTCCAGGTGCATAACTGCAAGTAAGAATCAAGGCAGTAATTTTCCTTAAAAAAAAATAATTTCTTTGATTGGGATGGGCTATGGTGGTCCTTTTTTTTTTTGTTTTTTTCGGTTTCAACGGGCCCATGGTGTCCCACTTTTTTATTTATTTTAATTTTTTCTGGTTTGAGATGAGCTATGGTTTTCCGCAAGAATGTCATGACTTCTTCTACCTTCTCATTTCTGAAATTTCCAAACAACATTTTCAATTTTTTATTTTTTTTTCATTTTTTTTTTAGTTGCCTTATTTTCTGGAACATAATGGACTTCCGCAGAAGAATGTGTCACTCTCTAGCTCTTTCTATTATGAAGCTCACAACTCGATCTGTGTGCAAATATATTAGCGGATATGCTGTTGATATCATACATACATTTGACCCAATCACTATTACAAAATTCAAAGAACTTCACGTCTTCTTTTTCATTTCACTCATGTATACATTGTATATATGTACCGCAACAAGATTTTGACAATCTTCGATGTGTGTTTTAGTTGGTTGGTGCACGAACAGAGATAACAAATCCAAAACATACTAGGAGTAAAGCTAATATACACTTAAGTGTACCAATGAACCCATACACTTAACTCTATGACCGTGAGATTAGTTTTGAGATTCGTGTACCATGACTTTTAAAGAATTTACACGACTTTTAAAGAACCTACACGAATCTCAAAGCTAATCGTACGGTCCTAAGATTAAGTGTATGGGTTCATTGGTATACTTAAGTGTATATTAGCTTTACTCACATACTAGATAACAATCCCAAAACTTGATGTCGAATTGTAGTATTTAAATCAGACTGGGGGACAAATTAGACAATAGAAAAGTAACAATCCGCATGGCTTCTGACTTACAAGCACGAAGATTGTCAGAACATTGATAAAAACGAAGCATGAAATTAAGTATTTAAATTGGGTGTTGATCAAATTAGGCTATAAAAATGAAGATTGTCAGAACTTCTGATTCAACTCCTAGATAGAAGAGATTAACAATATTATGTATATATATTGGACTTCGCGCGCATATCTCTGGCATTAATTTGCAATATTCGTTCAATTTTTTTTTTTTATTGTTCTAGATCTGGGACATCTTGCTAATTAAGAAGGAATATTTTTAATCCATTTGCAAATCATCACTCATATCATCAATAAAAATGACATTCATAATATTCATGTTGTCATCTAGATTAATTACCAACTATTTGCTGCTGGTGATATGAATATTACTATCAACATAATAATTCATTAATTTAAACTTAATGTTGATTAGATACAAGTTGGTAACTTCAGGTAATGAAATGTTAAATTTGAAAAATAAAAATTCCAAATAATAAAATACAGATATTTTAAGGACTATTTCTGTAATTTCCTCATTTGTCATATATCAATTTTGCCAGCTGCCAAGCTATAAACACCTCACTGCTCAGCCATCATTTCCTAATTTTAGTTTGCTTTATTTGTTACGTAAAAATATTGGGCCTTATTTGTTGGCCCAAAATAGAACCCATAATTTTCTTTGCTCTTTAATGGGTATTCTAGACCATTTAGAAAGGAAGCCCAAACCTTTCCTTGATCCAGCAATGGCACAGAGCACTTGCTGTAATCTTTTTATTAGTAAAGTTGGAGGCCAAACTATTAAACTATTTAATATCCTTATTATTACAATAAATAATTTCTTTCATGTGAGCTTTTATGAGTAAAGACCATGTGCCTTCAACACTAGATTAAAGACTAGTCCTCACTTGCTATAATCTTGTCACTTGCTATCTGATATATTATGGAATTCCATATATTTGTAATGACCATGTCCCATTTGCTAACCTATTGAAATGGAGGTATCCATTTTATCCCGCAATGGAGAGAGCTTTTCTTGATCTCTAAAATCTGATCGGTGTTTTTCTCACTCCCCATCGCTTCCTCCCTCTTTCTTTCTTTCTCTTGACTTTGCTGGGTTTTTTTTTTTTGTTTATATTGATATGATAAAAAATCAGATATTGATTTTGGGTGGACCGTAAGGCACATTTTTTTTTTTTCAATTGAATCGGGTTATACCATGATAAATTTGCAGAATACATGAGACAGAGAGATTTAATTGATAGAATTGTATTTTGTATATTGCTCTCAGGCGTATATTCTTACAAATGGGCTATATAATGTATTTATCATAGAAGGAAAAATCGGCTGTTTCGGGTCAGAATCGGATGATACTAATCCGATTTCTGACTGAGTTACGCATTAGACTCAAATTCCGACTGAAATGGTCCAATTTCAGTCAAATTCCAGCTGAAATGGTTCAATTCCAATCAAATTCTGGCTGGAACGTATTAATTCTAGTCAAATTTCAGCCGAGATGATCCAATTCCACGGAAACAATCGGAACAGCCATGTAGCAATCTCCAAAAAAAATTTGCCCCCAGTGTGATTTGAAATCTCTTGTATAAAAGGCCCATAAAACTATCACCCCCAAATACTAACCTTATTTGTTACAAACACAACTATATTTATATATAAGCCTTATAATTTGTACTATATACAAGTATTGAAATATTTAAATACAAGTATTGAAATGTTTGTATTATATTTTTCTAATGAATTATTTGATTGTAACTGTTTTTTTAAATATAAATTGTTAACAAATTATATTTTTATCATTTTTTTCCAATTTTTAGTATAAAACAAGTTTCTAACAAAAAAATCTGATTTTCTGATCCGAATTAGCCAATTTGGTCTGTTCACAATTGCGGATCGAAATTGCCTATCCTGATTATGATTATGATTTTTCATTCTAGGGTATTTATACACACTACCTACCAGTAGCACGTAGCCTATTCTATTCTAACATTAATTGTTCTAACTGTAACATTTCTCTATAATATAAATATTCTACTTTTCAACAATTTGCAAGGCAACAGCAACTGTTTCATATAATCCAAAGTATTCAATGAAATATTTGCAAAACAATAGCGACTGTGTAATATAATCCAAAATATTCAAAGAAATATTTGCAAGACAAGAGTGACTGTATAATATAATCCAAAATATTCAAAGAAATATTTGCAAGACAACAGCAACTGTGTAATATAATCCAAAATATTCAAAGAAATATTTGCAAAACAAGAGTGACTGTGCAATATAATCCAAAGTATTTAAAGAAATATTTGCAAGACAACAACGACTGTGTAATATAATCCAAAATATTCAAAGAAATATTTGCAAGACAATAGCGACTGTGTAATATAATCCAAAGTATTCAAAGAAATATTTGGAAGACAATAGTGACTGTGTAATATAATCCAAAGTATTCAAAGAAATATTTGCAAGACAATAGCGACTGTGTAATATAATCCAAAGTATTCAATAAATCTCTGCAAAGGCAACAATGATTGTTGAGATATTTTGTTCTTCTCCATTATACAGTCGGATAAAAATAAAGAGAAATGTTCCTGTACCCCGAGCCTCCAAATCCGAGTCCGTCCCCGAACTGGTTTAACTGGGTTTAACTGTCCGCTAATAACGGTAATTTATTAATTTTTCATTAATTAACGAATTGCTGTTTTAACGCATTGCAGTTTTACATTGATTACTTTAAATATTAGCTTTGCATGCTTTTGTCTTGCGCTTTAATTTTGTGGACAGTCTGTTAGAAACAGTTGTAATCACCAATCCCCAAATTAGTCCCCCAGATTGTTAACGGTCATCTATTCATTAATTAACTACTTACTTGAACATACTTTAAAGTACTTTAAAGTACAATTTAAACCCAGTTAGCTCGGGGATGCGATGGGGATTGGTTCTAATTTTAATTATGCAAATTAATAGCTTTTTATATTTAATAACTAAAAATACAGTCTCCATTTTCAACAAGTAATCCATTAAATGAAGATTTTTCAATATTTGTAAACACAGGTTTATATGCTTTAAAATTTATTTGAAGAATAAGTTTTAAAATGTGTTTGTAACACAGGTTTATATATTTGTAATACAGATTTTTTAATTTTTGTAAACACTAGTTTATATGCTTTAAAATGTATTTGTAAACACAGGTTTATATGCTTTACACACAGGTTTATATGCTTTAAAATGTTGTTTTCTTGCCAGTATATATTGGTTTACTTGCACAGGTTTATATGCTTTACACACATGTTTATATGCTTTAAAATGTTGTTTTCTTGCCAGTATATATTGGTTTACTTGCACAGGTTTATATACTTTAAAATGTTGTTTTCTTGCCAGTATATATTGGTTTACTTGCACAGGTTTATATGCTTTACACACAAGTTTATATGCTTTAAAATGTTGTTTTCTTGCCAGTATATATTGGTTTACTTGCACATGTTTATATGCTTTACACACATGTTTATATGCTTTAAAATGTTGTTTTCTTACCAGTATATATTGGTTTACTTGCACAAGTTTATATGCTTTACACACAGGTTTATATGCTTTAAAATGTTGTTTTCTTGCCAGTATATATTGGTTTACTTGCACAGGTTTATATGCTTTACACACAGCTTTATATGCTTTAAAATGTTGTTTTCTTGCCAATATATATATATTGTTTTACTTGCACAGGTTTATATGTTTTACGCACATGTTTATATGCTTTACATACAGGTTTATATTGTTTTGTAAACAATTGTTGTTTCGAAGTAGTAGTTTCATTGTTATTTAATAGAGTTTTACATGCTTAGAAATTGGCATTGTTGGGACAAGTTCTAAATTTATGATCGTTTCGAAGTAGTAATTTTATTGTTATTTAACAGAGGTTTGCATGCTTAGAAATTATAATTGTTGGAGTTTTGACTAACATAAAATAATTGATGAGGCTGCTAACAATTGTTGTTTCGAACCAGTAGTTTCATTGTTATTTAATAGAGCTTTGCTTGCTTAGAACTAGTAGTTTCAACTAACATAAAATTCAGAGCTGTAAACATTATGGTGGGGGACGCGCTCGGGTATTGGTACAAATTTAGAGCTTTAACTCGGGGACGAATTCGGGGATTCGTTTTTATTTTAAAAAATGAAAAATTAACTCATTTATAATGAAAGTTAAACACTTGAATGCAGTTGTTTAAACGCTTTCCTTTATATGTTTAAATTATCTGATTGTTTCGCTGCATTTGGTGGTGCCTTTGTTAATTTTTTTAACAGAGCGTTTTTCTCTTCATGCAACAAAATTATGTATAATAAAGAAAGATTGATAATGTTATTGCGTTGTATAAAGTAAAACCTGATCTTTTTATCGCTGACATTCTAGAAGGTTGGGGGACGCGTGCGGGTACTTTGTTTGGGATACAATTATCAGCTTCCAAAAATAAGATGGTGCCTCTGTTATCTCATTTCAACTAAGTTCTCTACATTAAGTTTTTCTTTTTTTTCTTAAAACAAGAACTAGAAAATCTTGAAATTAAACTGAATAATGTAGAATTTCGCAGAGATCTTAATTTACTTATAAATTTTTTTATTAATTGATTTCTCTAAAATTCTACATTGTCATTCAAAAACAACAGTAGCGAATATTATTTCCTCCATTTCATAATAAGAGCCATGCACATCAATTATCCTTCTTTTTGTTGACTGTAGTTCTCTGATTTCTTTTCCGAGAAAAAAAGTATATATGTAAAAAAATAATTAGGTAGGAAACAAAAGAAAAGCTTTATTCAATTCAATTCAATTAAGAATGAGAATTCAATATTTTTTGCTCTTCAGTCAATTAAAGGTTATTAAGTAAAAGTTTCTTAACCAATTAATAATATGCTTTTATGTTAGTTGATTCTCCTTATGTTAGTTAATTGAGAATCAGAGGTACCAGTTCAATTTTATTTTTTTGTGCATCCTTTATATATATATATATATATATTGAAATAGATTAGTCACTGGATAATTACCAAAGAGAATTGGAAGAAAGCTATATATGGAAATCTTAATTAATGAGTCAATCGAACGGTCCATCCTTTAAAAAAAAATGGAGATAGGCACCAATCTTTAAAGGAAAATGGAGATAGGCTCAGTAATAAAAATGGAGATGCACCAACCATTAAAAAAGAAAAAAGAAAAAAGCAATAGAACGGTCCAAAAGGCATCGTTCTTGAATGGTCCAAAATAGCAATAGAGGTTGTGGAATTGGATATGAGCAATACCATCTCTTTTGTTACAGATGCAAACCAATAATGCTACCAAAAATGTCTTTTACTTATTCCCTTGTTGCCTTCGTTGCACTTCTCCAGTGCTGCTCTTCCTCTATTAATCCACGACCTGAAAACTATCCCACAGCAATCGCTCCATTATCATGGACCAACTCACCAGATTTCCAACTGGATAGATGAGTAATATTGTTGGGTAAAATTGAAGGTTTGATAAGTTAAAATTGAACTGCCTATTTGTCACATTTTGACATGACAAATTATTCCAAGGCATGTACTGCTGTACATCTGTTAAGAACATACATACAATTGTTAAGAACATATTTGCCCGAATTTGCTATTATTAATAACTAATAATATCAACCAATCAATTTGAAGTTGCATTTACTGGCAAATAACTATCAAGAAGAATTGTATTTATCAAATATACATGCATTATGCATTCATAGTAGTACTAATGAAATTAATTTCAATAGCATTAAATATTATGCTCTATCACATGACATTTGACATTGAAAAACATTCCAAAAATATTTGCAAGGCAACAGCGATTGTTGATAGTCTTCGTTTAAACTACCAGTCTTAGTTAAACTAATAGTCTCTGGTTTCTACATCGACTAATTTTATTTTCAACCAATCAAGGAACAAGAAAATATAGAAATTAACCCTGTAGTAGAATTTCAGAGAGATGTAAATTTGATTATAATTTTTTAAATTAAGTAATTTCTCTAAAATTCAACATTCTCATTAAAAAACAACAGTAGCGAATATTTCTTTCATTTATTCTGATAAAATAAAAAAAATCTAACAACCTGAATTCATAATTTAGAGCCATTTCAATTATTCAAAATAATATGTAACTAAAATTAAGCTTTATTCAATTAAATTAAATTAAGAATGAGAATTCAAAATTTGTTGTTGATCATAAAGTAAAAGTTTCTTAACTAATTAATAATATGCTTATATGTTAGTTAATTTAGAAGAAAAGAGAATTGTAGAACAAGAAGGGCAATTTCCTTATAATGCATATAATCGATTGAAAATCAATCGGATGATTAATGAATCAATTAATTATTGCTATCGACCGGTCCAATTGGGCAATTAATGCTATTGAACTGTTCAATTGGGCAATTATAAGGCTGTGGAATTGAACGGTCCAAAAGGCATTGTTCTTGAACGGTCCAAAATAGCAATAATAGAGGTTGTGGAATTGGATAAGGGCAATATCATCTCTATTGCTACAGAACCAAACCAATAATGCTACCTCAAATGGCTTTGACTCCTAACCTTGCCTTTCTTGCACTTCTCCTGTGTTTCTCTTTCTCTGTTAATCCACAACCTGATAACTATCCCACTACAAGTGCTGCAACTGCTCCAGCATCATGGACCAACTCACCATCTCTCCCACACAGTTTTATTTTCCAAAGTGGTGAAATTATCCGTTCCCTCCTCCACCGGCTAAACGGAACTCGTGGCGTATCATTAGCTGCTGGGTTTTACTGCTTCCCACCTTGTAAGAGCTCTTTTCTCTCCATATACATCATATATGCATCCGTCCATGATAATGCATTTGTCAACGAGGTCCCTCCACAAGTCATCTGGTCAGCAAATCGAGCGTACCCTGTTAGTGAAAATGCCACACTTCAACTGACATCAAAAGATGGTCTAACTCTCCGTGACAGTGATGGTAGCCTAGTTTGGTCCACTAACGTGGTGAATCGATCTGTGGCCGGTATTAACTTCACCGAAGCTGGCAATCTGGTGCTCTTCAATAAAAGTAATTCCACAATCTGGCAATCTTTTGACCACCCAACTGATTGTCTAGTAATGGGGCAAACATTGACAGGAGGCATTAGGATCATTTCCAATTCCTCTAGCACAGATTTGGTTGAAAGCCAGTTTTATCTCACCCTCCTTGCAGATGGTTTGTATGGATTTATTGATTCTGATCCCCAACTAATGTATTACTATGGGGAAACATATCGATCAGACTCTTTGTTGCACCCAAATAGAACAGTGGACAAGTCTGTTTTCATAAAGTTCATGGATGGCAATCTATCTGTGTTCTCCACGTTATCGATCAATTACTGAAATGTACACACCAATTTTTAAATTTCCACCTGCTAAATCAATACAGTACATGAGATTAGAGTATGATGGGCACTTAAGACTTTATGACTATGATGAATATTATGGAGAATGGAAAATGGTGAGTGATTTATTCAATATGGATAACTGTGGTTACCCAACAGTCTGTGGGCACTATGGAATTTGCAATAATGGACAATGCATGTGCCCCACAGGAAACTTTGGAAAGTATTTCAAGCCGGTTGATGACAGGCAAGCAGAGCTTGGTTGCTCTGCAATTACTAATATAACTTGTCATGTAAAAAATCACCTTATGTTAGAACTTAACGAAGTATCCTATTTCAACAATATTAACAATAATGGTTCATTTAACACAACTGATAAAGAGACTTGCAAAATGGCATGCCTGGGAGATTGCAATTGTAAAGCTGCTCTATTTTGGTCATCAGATCGCACTTGTTTAACACTACCAGAGGTTTTTACCTTTATGAATGCACCTAATGCATACTCCGAGCCATCTATAAATATTAAGGTGCAAGCTTCTAGTTCCAAACATGGGCTACGAGTAATACTGGGTTCCATATTTGGAACTCTATTCTTTATGATTACCTTGACTAGTACTATTTACATAGTGTGTTTAAGAAGACGTGAAAAAGAGCAAGATGAGGATATGATCAACCAATTACCAGGGATGCTAACTAGGTTCACTTTGGATGAACTACAAGAAGCTACTGAAAACTTTGCCAAAATACTCGGAAAAGGTGGATTTGGTACTGTGTTCGAAGGAAGGTGGGGCGATGAAAGAATAGCAGTGAAATGTTTAGATAATGTCGGACATGGAAAAAGGGATTTCTTGACGGAGGTCGAGACTATTGGTAGTATCCATCACATTAATCTGGTGAGAATGATCGGTTTCTGTGCTGATAAGCTGAATAGGCTTTTAGTTTATGAGTACATGTGTAACGGATCATTAGACAAGTGGATCTATCGCATAGATGGGAGAGTTTCTTTGGATTGGCCCATCAGATTCAAAATTATAACTGACATAGCCAAGGGATTATGTTATCTTCATGAGGAATGTAGACAAAAAAT
The DNA here is from genome assembly GCA_033356055.1 of Carex pumila. Taxonomy (NCBI): domain Eukaryota; kingdom Viridiplantae; phylum Streptophyta; class Magnoliopsida; order Poales; family Cyperaceae; genus Carex; species Carex pumila. The sequence goes on from JARJHM010000713.1 coordinate 74,532, forward strand.
TGTACATTTCGATATCAAGCCGGAAAATATTCTTTTAGATGAAAAATTTAATGCTAAAGTTGCTGATTTTGGGTTATCCAAGCTTATTGATAGGGACATTAGTAGAGTAATAACCAAAATACGGGGCACTCCTGGATATTTAGCACCTGAATGGCTAACAGCAATGGTCACTGAGAAGGTTGATGTTTATAGTTTTGGTGTGGTGGTAATGGAAATTCTATCTGGAAGAAGAAACCTTGATGATTCCCTGACTGAAGAGAATCGCCATCTAATAAAACTGTTAGAAGAAAAATCTAAGAGCAATGGATTATCAGATTTGATTGACAAAAATATATTTGATGTCGAATTATACAAAACATATATTATGAATGTGATGGATCTTGCAATGTGGTGCTTACAATGGAATAGTACCCGAAGGCCTTCAATGTTAATAGTGGTTAAGGTTTTAGAGGGAGCGATGGAGGTCGAACCATCATTGGATTATAATTTTGTTTCTTCAATTCCAATGATTGCAAATATACCTAGCATAGTGGATCAGTCAGATCCCCCTCCAACTTCGATATTGTCAGGTCCTCGATGAAATTTCATGATATTTGTTCTAAGAATTTAGACTCTCAGCTGAAAGTTTTCTTGGAGCAATTGTTGAACTACATTGGTGAGAAGTGTGTTTCAGTACTTAGTATTTAATTGTTATATTGTTTTCTATTTTATGCACATATATTTGAATGTAATACTATTGTAATGTATGGGTGATTTTATGCTTGTATGTTTGAAGGTATAACTACTGTTATGTATGGGTGATATTATGCATGTATGTTTGAATGTATTACTATTGTTATGTCAATTTGTTTTATTGTCCAGAAAAAAAAAAAAATCTTGGGTGCTGTTATTTCCATCTAGAAGATCACCCCTTATTTTATGTTTATATTGGTATATAGCTGTCTCTTTTTTTGGCAAAAAGGCACAAAGTCCATTTCAGTTACTCAGTACTCCAGTCATTCAGACATTTATTAATCTGGTCATCTCAAAAACTGCAACCTAAACTGTAAACTCAAATAGTCTTAATTGTGCATGTATGTTTGAAGGTATGACTATTGTTATGTTAGTTTGTTTTATTGTCCTGAAAAGAAATCTTGGGTGTTAATTTCCAATGAGAAAATCGCCCCCTTATTTCATATTGATGCTGGTATATTAGCTGTTTCTTTTTTGGGGAAAAAAAAGGTACAAAGCCCATTGCAGTTATTCAGTAATCTCTAATACTGGTATCTGAATTGAAAACGCAAATAGTCTTAGTTGTGAAGAACACAGTTGATGTTTTGAGCCTTGCTTATTGTCGTAATGCTTTTGAGAGGTGAATTGGGCATTGTTTTCTACATTGTTGTACCAGTAACCAGTGTACCTAAAGTCCTAAACACTGGTACGTATCAGCGTCTTTACATATTTTTGTATGAATTTGGTTCATAACGAAATATGTGTAGCTCTTATCGAATTGTTGAACATATTTTGTTATGAATTTGGTTCATTTAAATTACCAATATTTTTTTCTCTTCTGTTTATTTTTGGGTCCTGTATTCTAACAAAATAAGTATAACAGCAAACATTCTTTTTTTATTTAATTGGGGATAACTGAATACCATAAATAAGCTTTTAATCACGGCATATAGCATTCATTAATTATATCTTTATTGGATTCTAAAATAATCCAATAAAATTGCTGACAGCTTTCTATTATAATTTTTGCATGCTCAGTGGAATTTTGAAAGAGAAAGGCAGCTCAGTAGATTATGGAATTGATCAGAAGGGAGGTTTTCTCACGCAAACGAGAAAGAGAAATGGAATTGATGCTGTTTGCCTAATCGGAAGAGATCGACGAGCGGGAAAAGAAAAGATTTCATGCGATTTGGAGGCGTCGAAATTGCGAAGGCAAATCCAGCGCAAAAGCAAGAGATTTGGTGAGAATCATCTTCGTCAAAGAAAAAATACACAACTACCCTCGTTGGGCTCTCTTTTTACACCACTGCTGGCTAGAAGAAAGGAGAGGCGGAGAGGCGGAGTTGTGAGTCTCGTGATTTGTGACTGAAGTGAAAAATAAGAGACGGAGAGGAGTTGTGGGTCTCCGAGATTCGTGGCTGCAGGGAAGAAGAAGAGGCGCAGCTGGCAAAGCTGTGGAGGGTGAGTTTGCATTTTCTCTTTAACCCTCCGTTTTTGTTATTTATGGTAAATTTGGTAATTAAATGAACTTTTAGAGCTATTTCTTACTACTTAGAATTGAATTCTTTCCTTTTGTATCTGATCAAGGAAATTCATTCTCAAATCAATTCTTTTCGTCTCTTTTCTATTGAATTGAATTCTGTTTTAATTGGTTTTTATTCCGATCAAAGGCTAAAAACAATTTAATATAACTTACTATAACTAATGAAATTAAATGCGAAAGGGAAAAGTCAGTACAAAGTTGTGTACCAGTTGTGATACATTTATAAATAAATTGTGAATGAGTATCAATTTACCCCTAAGAGATCAATAAATTATGAAAAAGCCCATAGTCATTAGAAATATATGGAATTCTAGTATACACTATTAGAACCATACTTCCAAAATATAGTCTTCAGTATATATCAGATACCAGAGAAAAGTTTATCAGATATCAATTGACAAGATTACAGCAAGGGCTTACAAAGAGGAGAATGATGCAACTCTGTGCCATCTTTCAAAAAAAAAAAAAGATGCAACTCTGTGCCATAAGGCCCATAACCATTGCTGGATCAAGGAAAGCTTTGCGCTTCAGATAAAGCAAATAAAGCAATGGGTTTTATTTTGGGCCCAGAGAAGCCCAATAATTTTACTTGTCTAATCAAGCAAACTAAAATTAGGAAATGACGACTGCACTGAGCCACTGAGGTGTTTATATGACCGGAGGCATGCTTGGCAGTTGGCAAAATTGCTTTGGGCTGAGGAAATTACAAAAATAGTCCTTAAAATATCATTTTTTATCATTTGAATATTTTATTTTTCAAATTAACATTCGGTCCCTCAAGCTATCGACATGTACAAAATCAATCACAGTGTTAATATATGTTTGAATAATAAATAAATTATGTAGTTCTAAGATGACATGAATGTGGATAGCAATATATTTATATAACCAATAGAAATAGTTGGTGATTAATACGTTCACATAATTGGCAACCCTATTGTTCACATAAATATATATATATATATATATATACAAGTCATTTTTATTGATAATCTCAATGATGACCTTATTGTATATCAAAAAATTTATCTACAATGGAATCTATATTATCAAATAAGCATCATACTATTAATCTTGCATGTAGCACTATAGAAGTTGGCTACTCTACTTACATAAGCATATGAGGGTATATGCTTGTAAGTTATTTTTTTGTTTTCAAAATTCAAAAAGTCAATCTGAACCGTTAGATATAATCTTTATATTGAAATGTGCTTGGAGACCAAATTTTACATTTTTCTGATTTTTTTTTCTTTTTTACTATTTATTAAACAACTTTGAAAATCGCTGATCCAACGATGAAAATTCTTTTAGAACTAAACATTTTTAGAATGGTTTAAAAATCACTGATCCAACAGTGAAAATTATTTTAGAAATATATTTTGTTTATTTTGCATATAGCATTAATGAACAACAATGAAATAGGTGCGTGTGCTGTGTATCCAAGTTAAAAACTTGTGATTCACCCAACTTTAGATAAATTTCTTCACTGGTTAATTTTTATGTTGTTAAATAAGTAATACTCCACAAGATATATAGACAAAATGGAAATTCAGGGGGGGGGGGGGGGGGGGGGGGGATAAGAAAGAAAAAATTATCAAACATTTTTTCTTTCTTTGAGTAATCTTGTTGGGTAAAAATGAAGGTTTAATAAATTAAATTGAACTCCCAATTTATGACTTTTTACATGACAAATATTTCATAACATGTACTATAAAGTTATTATAAATATATATGTCAGAATTTACTTGAACATCTAACAGTATCAATCAAGCAATTTAAAATTATACTTATTACCAAAAAATTATCAAGAACTGTATTTATCAAATATACGTCGATTATACATGCATAGTAGTACTACTTAAATTAATTTCACTATTATTCAAAATTGTGCTCTATGACATTTGACATTGAAAAACAGTTCATTATAGTGACATCCTCATTACTAATTTGTAAAGCAACAGCGACTATTTAATATATAATCCAAATTAGTGTAGGTATATTTACTCCTTAAATGACCACATGTTGTGGTCATAAACAGATCATAGCAGAATATAATATAGCAAAATTCAAAAACAGCCTCTAACTATTGAGTCACTGAAAGCAACAGGAGAATCTGAGATGTGCTTCAACTGGTAACAAACAAGATATGTAGGTCACGTGCATCCATGTGTTGTCAATTTAATTTGCACATGGTACCTGATACCACCTCACCTACCTACCCCCTCCCAAACTATCCTAGCATTAAATGCCCATAGCACCTTCAACGCAGGTATGGGTTCTTAGTAATAATGAACAGTATGACAAGTAATTGGCTTTAGGTACCAGTAGTACAGTATCATTTTGGTCCCTACTGGTACCACCCTGTACCTGTCAAAATTTCAGTCAAGCTAAACGGCCAGAATTCTGAAACCCATACCTGTCAATCCAATTATGGGTTCTTAGTAGTAATGAACAGTATAAAATGTATTTTGCTTTAGTGTAACAGCACGACAGTATCATTTCAATCACTAGTGATACTTGTCAAAGTCGAGCAGAATTGCCAAAAATATGAAAACCGCCCCAGTCAACCCACTTATGGGTTCTTAGTAATAATGAACTACTATGAAAATGTACTTTGCTTTAGTGTACCAGTACTACAGTATCATTTCAGTCCCTACTGGTATCACCCCGTACTTGTCAAAATTTCAATCAAACTTAACAGCCAAAAATCTGAAACGACACTACAGGTTATTGACACATGCTATTAAACAGTACTGTTTATTTAAACTTCAGCTAGAAAGTGCTTAAAAGAACATAGCACAAATCATAGAATTGAAAAAACATTAGCAATATGAAAAATCATTGCCCCGTGCCGTGCATGCACCGCAAATAGAATTGCATAGTGATGAAATTCAATGACCGTTTGCAATTTTGGGTGCGTCCTTTGCCTCTTCTCCTTTCTTCTTGTAAAATCTCCGGTACAAGGCATCGACATTTGTCAGATAATAGGTACCAGGAGATAACACACTTGTGTCGTTGTTTGTTTCAAAATCATTGCCACCGTACCGGTGCTCATTCAGCTTCAGTGTCTCCAGAAACTTCTCAGGTGAAACCTATAATAAAACAAGAAAATCACAAGTGTTATTTATGCCCTTGTATTTTTGTTCTTCTCTTTTGTGTAATTATTTAAGCTTTTTTACAGGTAACACCTAAAAGTTTCCGTAAACACAACTCAAGGATAGAAAATTTTCATGTCTGCAAAGCCCAAGTCTTTCAAAACATATCATACAACAAGTGCCTAATTAGAGAAAGGCTACCATAAATTGCAATGCATAGGCATTTTTATACATTGAACTATAAATCATCGAATTCAAAGTTCAAATCCAAACCGTTCATCTTATTCTCCATATTAATGTGTTTGGAGACCAAATTTTTATTTTTTGGAAATTGTTTACTATTTTTTTAGATTTATTGAAAATCGCTGTTTTTTATAATCCAGATTTGTCTGAAAAACAACGATTTTCAATAAATCTAAAAAAATAGTAAAAAATTTCCAAAATATGTAAATTTTGGTCTCCAAACACATATTAATATGGAGAACAAGATGAACTGTTTGGATTAGTTATTTGGGCTTTGAAATCTCAAAAACCGACTCATTATGACTTAGGCTGAAATTATAACGTTATGACATTAGCTGGACTATATATATATATATAGAGAGAGGAGAGATCAAATGACACCATTTTTTGGTGACATGGAATGACACTGTCCATTTTCAAAGTCCAAACAGTCGATCCAAACCGTTCAACTTGATGGATATGTTAAAATGTACTTGGAAATCAAATTTTACATTTTTCTGAATTTTTTTTGGGTTTATTTAGAGGGGTTCAAAAATTCAACGGTCTAAATATAGCGATTTTGTTAAATACTTAATAAATAGTAAAAAAATTCAGAAAAATGTAAAATTTGATTTCCAAGTTACTCTTAATATATTCATCATATTGAACGGTTTGGATCGACTATTTGGATTTTGAAATTTCGAAAATGGACATTGTCACACAATGTCACCAAAAAAGTGGTGTAATCCGATCCCTCCTCATATATATATATATATATATATTATTTTAAGCCTGCAATTGACTAAATCCTGACCAAATTTTTTTAACATACTGGCTCTCTAATTCAAAATAATGTTTAAAGAGAATTCACCAGGTACATAAAAATTCATGTAATTAAGATATTTTTGCATAGCCATCTTTTAATCAAAATGCCACCTAAGCTTCAGATGTGATAAAGCATTGGGTATAATTTATACAGAGAGAGAGAGAGAGAGAGAGAGAGAAATTTAATGACCTCATGTCTTGACTCGAGTTTCCCTGACACATCAAGAACAGAAGCAATGTTAGAGAGAGTGAAAGGATGTTGTGCCTTTTTAGCCTTCAAACAGAAAACTGTAGCCGTCATGCCACTCCCATAAGAGAACATCATTATTCTCTGACCTTCCTATAAAAATGCAATATTTGCATTAAAACCAAGCATTTATTTGGATTTATAGAGTTTGGCTAGTGTGCTATCTAGATTCAATAGTATAAAGACATCACATGCTATTGCCACGATAAACAAATATAGTGGTCAAAAAACAAAGATTAGTAAGTTAATTGAAACAGTCATTTTTCATCACCTTTATACCACTTGACTTTATACTAAATGAATTCGAAATTTATAAATTTTGCATGTAAACATGTCGCTATATATTGATAGAGAAAAAGGAATGATTAATTACCAGAGTGGCATGCTTGTTGTGAATAACTGATAGAAGCGCGGCATAGAGAGATGCAGTGTACATGTTACCTACTTGCTTTGGCACTAGCGTAGAGGGGCCCACTTTTGCATCATACAAAGCTTTTGCCACTTGTTGAGAAGTCTATACAAAGCATTGTTATCGTCACCATTAAATAATCAGTTTGGAGAAATTAATAACAGGAGAGAAAAGGAATTTAATTGTTTGTTCACAAAAAAAAAAAAAATGGAGAATAACCTTTTCTAGGTCACGGCTTTGGTAACTTTCGTCTCCGACCAGATCAGCAAAGGGCTTGAGTTTTTCAATTGCATCCTGATCAACCGTGCTAAATTAAAAAAAAAAAAATAGAGAGAGAAATCAGACAAAAAAAAGATACATTAATAGCTTCCCCAATGAATTCTATGGTAAAAAAAAAACCATTTTTTTTAAAATAATAATTAAAAAACCTGCAATTGCGCAAGACGTCATTGTAGTAGACCCGAGCAAAGCTTTTCTGTACAAGCTATTTAAAGAGAGAGATTGTTTCATATAATTTGGTCCAAGATATAATGTGGTAGAGAAGTACAATAATTAATTAATATGCATAGCTACCTTGTTATAGGGAGAATGGAACACGCAATAATCGGCATCGGCAACTGAGAATTGCTTTCCCTCAAACTTTTCAAATCTATTACCAAAAATGGAAATATCCCAAAAAATTAATTACCACACTGGTACAAACATAAGAATCAAGAATGATAAATGATTATAATAAAACAAGGTTTACTTTTCACAGAAACGCCGGTAGCACTTGTCAACTGCCATGAGATAGCAAGTTTGAGAAAGCTTCCCATCTACAACCTAAACATAATATAACATTTATGAAAAATTGCAAAATAGCCATCATAAAATTATAAAATTTATAAATTAGCGAGTGAAAACTAACTGGGTATTCACTGGCAAGCTTGGGCTTGTAAAAATCATAGACATGGGCCATATGTGAAGCCCTATATTTACTTTCAAAAGCAATAGGTGCATTTGGCCCGATTAGCATTGCAATAGCAGCGGCACCACCAGTTGGCCTTGCAGGTCCCTCAGCATAGACCTAATAAAGAAGTATATTTAGACAGAAGATATACAAGGAACTCATAATTTAGTAGTTACCAGAAAACAGTTATTTTCCTAAGACATATTTGCCCCTTCCACAATCTTTGCATAAACCATTAGGGTTTAGCGATTTAGAAAAATGCAAAAGATAAATAAAAAGGCAAAAGTGAATAAAATGAAGATGAATATAAATTAGAGAAGAACAATTTTAATCTCATGGGTCAAAAAGATATTAATTAATGTCAGTTCTAGGGTTTTTATGCAAACCCTGGATGATTTTGATACTTACTGCACTATCAGTACAAACAACTAGGCCGTAGCGGCCATCCCAGGAGTTACTCTCAACCCAATTCACGCAATTAAATAAGGCAGCAGTCCCACCATAGCATGCATTGCTCGAGTCAACTCCCTCTATGTCAGTATTGCCATGCTCCTGCCATTTTTTAAAAATAAAAATTTGTGTTTAATCTCCATAACTGTAAAAATTGTAGTTATGTATATACCATGGGGTGTTAAATAAACTACCTCAAAAATTTGCATGAGCCAGGTTTTGATCGATTTGCTCTTGTCAATGACAGTCTCACTACCAACTTCGAGACGGCCGATCATTTTCGGGTCGATTTTGTAATTTTTTAGAAGGTTACTGACAACTGTCAAGCTACAATTTATAGAAACAAATTAAGTTAGCATGAGGCCTTAAACAAATGTAGAAAATCTTGCTTTGACAATAATAATGGCACGTTATAATAAATTCAATACTTTTGAATAGGTAGTAAATCAATTTTGAATGGCCTATAATTTTTAGATCAAGAGATTTTCTACCTATCTAAAAAAATAGTAAAAAAATTCTAAAAAATGTAAAATTTGATCTACAAGTACATTTTCATATGAAGATCTATTTGAACTTTAAAAATGAACATATTGATCAATAGTACGGACCAAAATGCACTATGCATAGTACCATAGCCTCATCCAAACAATGCATTTACCTCATAGAAATTACGTCTTCGACCTCTGTGCAAAATGCCATGCAATCCTGTCCGAGACCAATTGTATACTTCCCCTTGCTTGCCCCATCATGAGCCTCTAGTACTTCCTAAAAAAGTTGAAAAAATCAAAATTATTATTTTCTGGTAATTAGTTCCTTCCCTTGTAAGTTATAATTTTAGTACTGGATTTAAGGTTTTAACAGTATTCTGGTAAATCGAACAATTTCATTTTAAAAATTGGAAGCAATTTCACAAGAGATTTAGATGCTACCAACTCTTAAAACCCCTTACTGAGGTAAAAGGAAAGGGTTTTAAAATCTCCTTTTTGACAAAAGTTTCCATCTTTAGCACAAACCAGGAAAAAAATAGAGAATCTTTGATCCAAACCTGTACAAACTGAACTTACTGATGACTGACAAAATGAAAAAAAGCTATCAAATTAAACCTCAGAAACATCCAAAATGTCAAAAAAAAAACAGCATTCCACCTCGAAATTAGCAAGAAAATCATACCTGCTTAACGAAAGAAGGAGGGAAGTAGATATCCATGGCGAGAATTCCCACATCTTTCCGATCCATTTTCTCTCTCTTTTTCTTCTCTTCCCTTCTCTCTTTCTCTTCTCTTCTCTCTCTGAACCGCTTGCTCTGTAAGAGGAGAGAATAATGGTTTTATTTTGGGCCCTGAAGGAAGAAATGAGGCCCGGCTATTTAACTTAAATTGAATTCTTACGTCTGAGTTAACTCAAATTTTGAGTTACGATCTACATCGTCAGATTGAAATCTACACGATATTAAAGTCCCTGAGTTCTGATCGGACGGTGAAAATATAAATATAAATGATGCGTTACTGCAGAGATCCCGATTCACTAATTTAGGAAATGATGACTGCACAGTGAGGTGTTTAATTTTTGTCTGTTAGCATTCCGTGAACTGAATCGCATCCTCTGAGGTATCTCATATTTTGCATGACTTATAGGAAAAAATATCAACCGATGAAATGAGTTCTGCACGAATCTCTAATCTCAAATAATACTGGTCCCCGCTCGATGCCCGAATAGGCGTCGGACATGTTGGTCACGCAAAATGTGAGGTAACTCAGAGGATACGCACTCCAGTGATGTTTGGGTAAAGATTTTAACAGAGTATTTTGGACTTAGTACAGCGCAGTGACTACAAAATCGGAGGAGCACTTCATGTGTTTGGTTCTCTGCATGAAGCTAAGACTACTCTGTTAAAATCCTTACGACGGAGGCATGCTGGGTAGTTGGCCAAAACTGTTTTTAACACTGTTTTCCAGATTTGTACATAACAAATGTTAAAATTATATAATAATACTTAAAATAATAATATTTTATTATTTTCATTCTTTAATGTTTCAAATTTACTATTTCGTCCCTGAATAAACTTGTACCCAATCAATCATACTGTTAAATTTTGGTTTCAGAAATAAATGAATTATTGAATGTTGATTGTTGGTAATTAATTTCATTTTGAAGAAAAAAATAGTTGGTAATTAATTTATATGATGACATAAATATGCATGTCATTTTTATTGATGATGTGATTTTATGATAGAGATTAGATGGTATAAAGCATCATGATAAAGATATGGTAGTAGGTTTTGCACTTTTTTTTCTTAATCAAATTTTACTAACAAGGATCAATTTAATACAAATTGATAAATGTAGGATCAAAATGATATTTATGTAATTTACTCATAATAAAAACACACAGAAAAAACAAAAATTGCTGATGCATGCACTCTGTGTTTTGTGCTGTGTGTATCTAAGTGAAAATCTTGTGATCTAACTAACTTTAGGTAAATTTCTCTATTAGTTGTTGAGGATGAAAATATTAACAGTGTTGTTCTTACTTCACGCAGTGTACGGACAATAGAGGTAAGATGGAACATCATAAAACTTGTGCATTGTATGAAGTCAAAACAATGATGTCAATATCTCTACTGGTTGATGAAATTCATATTTATTACCTCTCTAGATGTCAAATTATCACATAATTAAGATGTGTTGTACAATCTTTGAATATTTGTCTGAATTTGCTTTAATATCTAACAAATATCAATCAACCAATTGGAAGTTGCATATATTGCCAAAGAAATTAATGTCAAGAAGTATTGTCTTTATGAAATATGCATGCATAGTATGACCAAAGATACATTGGACAGGTTGGCAAATATTAGAATAATTAATTTCAACAACATTCCAAATTATTGGTCTATAACATGACATTGGATGTTGAAAAACAATCTATATAATCTAATTATAGTATATTTATTCAAAAAAAAATTATATGATTGATTATCATATGTGTTTGATTTTCATAGTTCGATTATATAAAAACTAGCTAATGAAATCTCTAGAGACGAGATGTGATTTTACCACTATCTGTTATGTAATCGTTATCGGCTCTGTATTTGTCATGTTTTCACCTCTAATTGATCATATATATACTTAACTTCCATAGTTCGATTATATAAAAATTCGCAAATAAAATCCCTATAGAGGAGATGAGATTTCCAACTTTGATGCTATATATTGTAATTAGTGTTGTAAATAACGGTATATGCTTGTCAGACGGATAGTGTATCGTCAAGCAATTAATAAATAATAATCGAGTATAATTGAGAATAATCAGTCGATTAATCAAAAAAATCCATAACAGTTTGATCACCGCCAACTACTAATCAACCGATTAATCAACTTAAACAGTTGTTTTTTACAACACTTATTGTAATTATACAAAAACAAAACCTGTTATATTACTTTATGGTATTTGATTCTACATTTTTTTCCCCTTTCCTTTTAATATTCCTTTAATTTTAACTACAATGTTAAATTTATAAAATTTAACAACTACATCTATATTGTGTTTTTTAAAACAAATGATAGTGTTGTTCTCATTACCAATTTGCAAGGAAAGCATCCAAATAATTAAAATTTTCTTGCTTCAATTACATGACCACTTGTCATGTCATGTCATGTAGAGATTGCACAATATAATATAGGAAAAAGAATCAGAAGTAGGTTCTAACAAAGACAACAAGAGACTATGATTCTATAATAAGAGATTTCTAATAAAAAAAAATAAAAAAAACCAAGACGTGCAAGTCACGTGCTTGCACGTGCTGTGAACTTAACCTTCTATTGCTCCACCTAACCTCTCCTCAACTGTTATAACATTAATGACAATTTTAATATCCAATTTAATAATAGTGAATATTATGAAATGTATTTTGATATATTTAGTGCATCATTACTACAGTATCATTTTAAAATAATTTAATATTATGAAGTATTATGACAGATCATTCTTAGAATAAAGAAGAAATTATATTATTAAACAATAATATAAAAATGTCTATAAATCATAAAATAGGAAAAGAGTGAGACTATGATAATATGTATATTATGAATTGACTCGTGCTATGAATTTATATTTATATTTTCAACCTGAACTAATTCATTAAATATGGTGTTGAAAATCAAATTTTACATTTTTTTTTAAATTCTTTTACTATCCTTTTAGATAGGCAGTGATTTTCTACCTATCTAAAAAATGTAAAAAAAAAATATAAAATTTAGTTTTTAAGTACTTTTTCATGTGGAGTACATGTTTAACCGTTCATATCAATTTAAAAAATAATACAATAAAAATATAATATAATATTTGGTCTTTAAGTACTTTTTTACGTGGAGTACATGTTTAACTGTTCAGATCAACTCAGAAAATAATACGGATTGATCCGTAAAATACATATTACTATATTATCATAGTCTTACTCCTAAGAAATATATTGCTTTCCTTAAGATCAAAGTAACTTATGTGAGATAACTTATTAAATAAATTAAAATTTTAGCACTTGACTTGTTCGGATGTAACTTAATTAAATCACCCAAAATATATATTTTTTTTTATTTGTAAACATGATCCTTGACAGATGCTTTTAAATTGCGTCAAGTAAATGTTGATGCGTCAAGTAATCTTAGATAGAATATATTCTTACTTGTAGAGTTGCAAACCAAGCAGACACGCATTGACTAGTAATTAATTAATTAAATCATGTCTATTATTTAATGTTAGAGTTTTAACCTAATTAAGGGTTAACTTTTTTTTAAAACGTATTAGATAGATTTTAAATATAAATTCAAATCATTTAAATTGATCTACTTCGCGAATGATATGTGTAATATAAAATTTATAAATTTATAAATTTATAAATTATTTATTATTAAATCAAACATATATTTCGAATAATTAAATAAATATGACTAAATATGTTTCAATTGAAGGATTTTTGAAATAGGAGCTTCTAGAATTTACTTAAAATATAACCTGCTGATGAATTTTTGTAGATATTTTTTACAGAAATTATATATATATATATATATAAAGGAGGGATTTAATTACATTTTTTTTTTTTGTGACACCAGATTACATCCAATGTTTTCAAAATCTAAACAGTCAATTTAAACCATTCAACATGATGAATATATTAAAATGTATTTACAAATCAAATTTTACATTTTTCTAAAATTTTTCGCTATAGATACAAAAATTCAATGAAACGAAGCTATCATCTTACATATTCTTTCCAGTGTTTTGCAGTTGAGTGTTGACCCATCTATCTTATAGTATAAATATTGAATATGAGTTTTACTATAGTTCTACAATACTTCTACTTTTCTCGCTTTCTTAATTAATTCATACACAAATTGACCATTTTTTACTAGTATTTTGTAAGTTTGAATCAAAACTCAATTTTTATGTGAATTGAACACATGATTCTCATTATTTGCACCAATTTTATCAAAATTAATAGAATATTCACTGTTAATTATTTATTGATAAGATGTTAAATTTAAATGATTTTATCGATAGTGGACCATCTATCGATATATCAATATTTTTTAGGAAATTGTAAACATTTAAAAATAATTATTTTGTATTTATTTTAAAAAATAGTAAAAAATTTCAAAAAATATATAAAATTTGGTCTCCAAACATATTTTAACGTTAATAGCATGTTGAGCAGTTCTTGTCTATTTAAACTTTAAAATTAAAGATAAATATGTTAAGTACAATTAGGACATAAATTAATGAGATATTTGAACCCTCCTCTATTATATAATATATTTATATAAATATATGATGGCGATATGGGGAAGATATTAACAGAGCAATTTTGGCTATATACAGCGCACAAATTATATGCATTCTTATTTTAATTTTATAATATAATATGTTATTAGAGTCAAAATTGCTCTCAAAAATTAAAATATTTACCTTGATTTTACATTGAAATGAAACCTATTTGTACCTTGATTTTGCATTAAAAATTAAAATATTTAACTTTTTTGTACCTATTTGAAATTAAACCTTGATGTTGCATAGAGCTACTAGCGTTGCACTAATTTGAACGGTACATGTTAATTTGAGATTTGAACATAAATATATAGTTCACGAATCATTTTTTCGAACGAACTATACCCAGTTTGAGTTGGAATTTGAGTTTGAATAAGATTCGAACTAAACTGGTTTGATTTGTTTTAGAACGAAAATCAATTGCATGAGTTAATTGTGAATTTATTTTTAAATCGAAACACAAATTACGAGCTTTTTTGGAATCCCTAGACTAACCTGAGTTAAATGCATATGATATTTCGGACCAATTAAAATTTAAATAAGATTATAAATACGATCTATATTGTCTATAAAATAGATGATATTTCATGTAAACTTCATCTAACTATATCAAATAATTTCAATTTCAATTGGTCAAAATTAACTCTTCTTGTTGTGTCATTAAACAATACTTAAATTATATTAAATTTGATTTTATATTATCAATACATTGAATAGTATACTTATAAATTTAATTCTCAATTTTCAAATTTATATGGAAGTTTTGACAATCTATAGTTATATAAGATAATCAACATAACCATTATAAAATATTGCTTCCTCATTTTTAAATACTTATATATCTACAAAATATGAAAATATTGTAAAGTAATTATATATAGCTGTACAACATATTAAGTAAAGAGTAAGGCTTGGGTGTTATGGATAGCATAAGGTCATTCCGTGATACGGCCTCAAAAACTTATCGTATAACCTTCAAACTTCGAGAAATGGAAGGTAGCACAATTGGCTAGGAAAATATCCTAGAGTTGTTATATCCAAAGGTCGAGAGTTCGATTCTCCCTCATGAACCTTGATAGTTACTACCAAGTTTTCGAAAAAATAACCTTCAAACTTCGATTTAAATAGCTCAATAAATTGGTTATATAATAAATTTGTAGAATATTAATTTTTACTATTTTGGGAATTTTTTTATTATTTATTATGATTTATGAAAGATGGCAAAAAATGACCTAAATTTTCTTTTATTTTCCTATTCATTTTTTGCCATCTTTCATAAATCATAATAATAGTAAAAAAAAATTCCAAAAACAGTAAAAACTAGTATTATACAAATTTATTATATAACCAATTTATTGAGCTATTTAAATCGAAGTTTGAAAGTTATACAATAGATTTTTGAGGCCACAGTATAGGATGGCCTTATGCTATGTATAGCATCCAAGTCATACTCTTTGAGTAAAATATTCATATAAATATATGATGGCAGGATATATGGGGTAAGATTTTAACAGAGCTGTTTTGGCTTTATACAGCGCACAAATTATTTTGATTATATAATGTGTATAGAGTGAAAATTGCTCCTAAAAAATTAAAATTTTAAGAAGATTTAATTCCAGTATTCGTCAAAGATTTACTGGTGCTAACTACCTATTTTGTCATTATAAAGTCAATCTATGACTGCTAATGAAATTTCAAACTTGACCAAGGTGTTACTGTCAATGTAAAAGTCTATTAGTGTGAATTGACAATATTCTGTGCAATTATAATTGCAGGTATGAAACAAACAGAGAAGATCTATCTCATCTGATCAGAATCAGATTCAGTATTTTGATTCCCAAGTTGCAAGAGGGGGACCCTTTCCACGTGACTTCTCTTCTTACAAATCCCGCTCTGTGCTTCGTTTATATTTATCCGTTGGATTATAATCAGACGGTTAGTGATGTACGCTATTAGTGGACCGTGATCATTTAATTAATATTTATTTAAAATTTGAACTGATCATGCAACTGGCATGAACAGAAAATCTGTATCCTCAGCAATAACACAAATTTTGAGTTCATATGATGACCGTCCGATCAGAATCCTATGAATGCACAGGGCAACTTTAATATCCGTGTTGAAGCAGATCGTACGGTGCGGATATAAACTCAAAATTTGAGTTAGCTTAGGTGATATGAATTCAGCTGTAGGAGGACTCCTTTTCCACGTGATTCCTTTTCCTACAAATCCGCTCTGTGCTCCGTCCAAATTTTTAACGTTCCATTTATAATCAGACAGCCAAATATGTACGCTATTCGTGGACCATGATCATTTAATTAAGATCCATATAAAATCTTAAACTGATCATGCAACTGGCATGAACGGATATCCCAACTGTCCTTTCGCATACGCACATGTCACTGTCACTGTTATTTTCTTTTTCTTTTTTAGTTTTGATTTTAGTAAACGCCAAGCTTCTTATTTTATTATTTCTTATTATATAGCAGACTTGGAACTTAGTGGGTGGTATGTAAACTTGGCGTTTACTAAATTAAAGATAAAATTCAGATTGTGATCATAAGATCTTTTGGAAAACACTAAATTGGTTCCTATATTTTTCAGGAGCATCAAATTAATTTTTTATTTTATAAAAAAAATCAAAATATTATGTAACATTTTTTTTTTATTGAGAATTGGTATTTTGTTAGTCAGTGGCAGAGGTAAAGAGAAAGTATGGAGGTCAATTGATTCTCATTTTTTTTATTATTGTATGATTTTCTATATAATTTAAAGTAATATGTCAATAAATTATAAAACTCATTCTTTTTTTTTGCACAAAAAAATTATATAATTGATTCTCATACATATTTAATCCACATAGTTCGAAAATCTAGCTTCGCCTCTGCTGTTAGCCATGTTGTTCTTTTGGGCATCAGATATATTTGCTTTGCATTGTCATATTTCTTCTCATTTAATATTGTATCTAAACATTAATTGCAAGGCTTTCATATTATTTTCCAGCATATACATATACTGTTGAACCCATAATAAGAATTAAAACTCGTTGACATATATAAACTTAATAAAATAGTATTAACAACTCTAAAATTAGTTTTAAATTTTAACTTTTAAATTTTGACAATTGTAATTGGTGATGCATATTATTTACATAAAAATGATAAAATTCAATGTAAGTTTTATTTTTCAACAAATTTGCAATGGTTCATGTCTAATTATAATTCATGAAAAGATGTTTAAGTTTCAACAATTTTAATTTATGACACATCATCAATATTTCATCCATTTGATTTCATTCTCTCTCCTTATAATTTATTTGATCGAAACACTCAATCTTTTCTTGTGTTCTCCTCATTTAAAATAAAATGTGTTTTATTATTATGATGAAACGAAAATTTCAAAAAATTTACCAATCCATTTTACTTCTCTCTATATATATTTTTTTTGTGAGAAGCCATAAGGCGATCCTCACACACCCACTGCACACCCTTTTTATTTTTTTACTTCTTTACTTCTTTCTTTCATCTAAGCATGTGTTTTTGCCTGATGAATCTGATCACTAATTTATATGCTTTCACTTAGTAGATTTGGCCACTACTTGTTGCTTCACCTTTATTCGAGCATGTGCTTCAATTCTGTCTAGCGAATCTGTCTATCGTTTTTTGGTGTTTCCGCTTTTTGGATCGAGTCCCAGCTTTTTGGTTCGCCTTCCTAGATTTTTTATTATTCATGACAAGTGGTTCGTTTTTTCTTCTCTTCTTCCGAACTCTCCACACCCCTCCCCCCCTAGCAATGGAAGAGTGGGTGGACTGAGTTGTACATATAGATACCTTACTTTATATGTTGTTTGTGTTAGTTGCTTGTTGGCGTTTGCTATATATGTGGTATCTTTCTTGTCCTTCTCTTTTCCCATCATTTTCTGGCTTTCACACTGGCGGCTCTTCATTGGGACCTTTAAGTGGTGACTGTTCCGGTCCGGTTGATTCATTTTCCAAACCGATTTGATTCAGTGCCTCTCTTGGAACTTTAAAGTGGTGATTGTCCTGGTCCAATTGATTCAGTTCTCGGTCTGATTTGATTCAATGTCTTCTCCGATGTAGTATGTCAGAAGAAATATGACAATTATGTGCACCGAGAAAACAATCATTATGTCCTTATCAATTTCATCAAGCAAGGATGACCAACTAATTAGCCCCAACAGGATGCACATACTCCTTGTGTATTTTTAATTTGTTTATAGCTCTATGTTTTTCAGACACTCGTGTCTAGTTTCATGTAACAACTAATATGTAATTCTTTTAATTCAATAAAATTAGCAACGTGCTTTAAAAAAACAAAAAAAAAACATGTTAGTTTTAGTTTTTTGTTTTTAGCGTGAGTGTTATTTTCTACATTTATTACCAATATGCTTTGAAACCCCAAAAAAAACATGTTAGTTTTGGTTTTTGTGTTTTTAGCGTGCGTGTTATTTTCTACACATCATACATGCATCAGACGCCATTTTTATTAATAGCAGTTGGTAAAATAAAACATGGTGCACGAGTTTGAAATGAACTTGCCAACTTGTTAAATTCACCAATTTTGAAGGTGTAAAATATCATTTTTTTTAGTTTTAAAATTCTAAAAAAAAGGTGTTGAGTTTATTTTCTTGGAAATTTAATGATCATATCTTGAAACTATAATTTATATTGTAGAATATATATTAACAGCATTTTTTTATTAAAATAGAATCGAAAATCGATATTATTTATAGACATTTAATTAAAATTTAGAGACTAATTAATTCATCGTTATCTAAAAAATATTGGACAAGGATCATATTTTGAAAGCATATTTCAATACTAGATAATGGAGTATGGCTAAATTGCTATCGGTAGCACTTCGACCTAAGTGCTTACGAAGCCATATCTTAGTATTTGATGTTCAAACAACAAATTAAAACCGTTAGATGTTCAATCTATATTAAAAATGTGCTTGGAGACTAAACTTTACATTTTTTGAATTTTTTTTACTATTTATTAAGATGGTTTGAAAATTACTATTTTTATTAAAATTCTGCACCATTAAAAAACATCGATTTCAAACCATCTTAATAAATAGTAAAAAAATTTCCAAAAATGTAAAATTTGGTCTCCAAGCACATATTAATATAAATTGAACATTTAACAGTTTGAATTTGTTGTTTGAACATCAAATATGAAGATATGATCCCGTAAGCACTTAGGTCGAAGTACTACCGGTAGCAATTTAGCTATACTCTTAGATAATGCATTAACAACTTTATTTATTTTTTTATTTAAAATAATTTCCAACGACAGTTGTAAAACATATGATATACAAAATACAACTATCCAAATATTGTATTATTTTTCCTAATATCACCATAGATGAAACTAAAAGATGCCAACCCAACAATTGAATCACGAAATATTTAAATATAAATCATAATGATTATGTGATATATATATTATTTTTATATAATAATTAAAGATCAAGCCATTAAACTATTTAATATTAAAAAAATAGTATTTGAAACCTACCTATATGGATGTTTAATTAAATGTCATCATCTACCTGTTTAGATCTTCTTTTTTGAATATGACTAATAGTTCATACTTCAAAAGCAATCAATGGGAAATTTTTTTAACAAACTTTGCATTTTATGTACTCAGATAGGCATCTATTGTTATTGTTATTTAAAAAAAAAACATATTGGTTGCATTTCTTTGAGATGGGCAACGGTGAGTTGCGAAATAAAGCGACTATTTTATTTCACGCTTATAATTTGCGATTTGAAAGTCCACACGACCGATCCGAACGCTCAACATGATCTCCATATTGAAATGTGTGCTTGGAGACCAAATTTTACATTTTTTGAAATTTTTTTACTATTTATTAAGCAATTTTGAAAATCGTTAATTCAATGATCTAGAAATTTTTTACTGTTTTTACTGTTCATAGCAAAACAACAGTTTTCAAGATTACTTAATAAATAGTAAATAAATTCCAAAAAATATAAAATTTGGTCTCCAAGTACATTTCAATATAGAAATCACATCTAATGGTTCGGATCGGTTATTTGGACTATCAAAATGAAAATACAACGTGAAGTAGAAACGCGTTTTACTTCGCAACTAACCATAGCTCATCTCGCATTCCTTTTTATTGCTATTCCTAGCCCCAAAAGAAATATAGCAATCCAGACATTGGAAAGAAGATCAATAAAAATTTATTATTCTTAGGCTTAGCTTATTATTTGTAAGATGATAATATTATTATTATTGGGCCACTAAATGCTAATCATTTACTTTTTTCAGGCCTATAAATCTTACAAGCCCACCTATCTTTTGTATAATTAATTACCCATAAAAGATTTCAGGCTTAAACTCTATACCTCAAACAAACAAAAATATGTTATTTATTCTGAGTAAAATGAAAAAAAAAAAAACCAAAAGTACCCGAATTGAAAATATTTAATAGACTGTACAATTATAAAAAAATAAAATATTATGAAAATAAAATACAGTTTGAATAACTTTACACTGAAGAGGTAATTAATTCTATATTAATTTCAAAGGATTTAAAATTTGTGGCTGAAATTTAATTAAATTAAGCAAGGAAAAGTTCTGACATTTGCAGCCCCATGTGATCTCCTCTTAAATTTCATTTATGATTTCATTAATTTGCTCACCGTGCAAGAGAGGATAAGAAATGGTTGGTCATTTATTTTCCATTCTTACAAAATAGATGAGAAAAATAAAATATAATACTTACAATGGATATATAATCTGATCAGAAGTGGTTGGTTTGGGCAAATTTCGAATTCCAGCGGACAACGTAGTTTTTGAAATTAATTATTAATTTTGAATATTAATAATTTCGGGTCAAAATTGCTCTTTAAATCTTTACCACATTAATTAGTTGGTGCTTAAATTCTAATTAAGAAGAATGAAGAATTCCATTATTTGTCAAAGATTTACTAGTGTTAACTGCTAACTACCTATATCTTTTATACGCTTTCCTACTTATTATACCAGAAACAAAAAGATAACATATTTTGTCATTTTAAAGTCAATCTATGACTGCTAATGAAATTTCAAACTTGACCGAGGTGTTACTGTCAATGTAAAAGTCTATTAGTGTAGTCTATTAGTGTGAATTGACAAATCTACGTGCAATTATAATTGCAGGTATAGAAACAAACAGAGAAGATCTATCTCATCTGAGCAGAATCAGATCCAGTGTTTTGATTCGCAAGTTGCAGGAGGGGGACCCTTTCCACGTGACTTCTTTTCCTACAAATCTGCTGTGCTCAGTCAAATTATCCCCGTTGGATTATGATCAGACGGTTAATGACGTACGCTATTAGTGCACCGTGATCATTTAATTAACATTTATTTAAAATTTGAACTGATCACGCAACTTGCATGAACAGTATGTCAGAATCCTCTGCAGTATCTTAAATTTTGAGTACATATGAGACCGTCCGATCATAATCGTGGCCAATCCGGCCAGAGTCAGAATGCACGGGGTTACTTTAAAATTCGTGTTGAAATACATTGACGGTTTAGATGTAAATACAAAATTTGAGTTAACTCGGGTGATGAGCATTTGCTGGAGCAGGGGTCCTTTCCCACGTGACTTCTTTTCCTACATATCTGCTCTGTGCTCCGTCTAAATTTATCCGTTGGATTATAATCAGACGGCCAATTATGTACGCTATTAGTGGACCGTGATCATTTAATTAAGATTCATCTATAATGTGAAACTATATCCGTGTTCTTTTCGCATATGGACCCACATGTCACTGTCAATCTCAGTTTATTATTTCTTTTATATTTGATTTTAGTAAACGCCACGTTTCTATTTTATTATTTACTGAATCAAATATTAAATTCAGTCATGATCCTTGCATCTTTTTTGGAAACAATAATTCGGTTCCAATATATTCAGAAGCATCAAATTAATTTTTCACACTAAAAAAACAAATTGGTCTATTAATTTTCAAAAAATTAAAATACCAAGGAAATCTTTAAAGAGGATTATTATTTTCTTAATCTACCAAATGTTTTTGGTTTCATTAATTTTCGGATGTTAATAAATAATTCTCTCGGTATTTATCCTTACACAAATTTATATTAACTTACAATTTTCTCTCGGTCTTTTTCAGGATTTAAGGTTTAAATTTTTGGTATTTTTATATTAAATTGTATATCTTGAAAAATAATTAGATTTTTTTTAAATATACCAAAAAAGAAGTAAAAACCAAGATATGTGAGGAAAAGTTTGCCTATAGACGAATGACAAAAATGCAGATAAAATAATTTGTCAAAACAAAAAAAATGCTAAAATAATTATCAAAATTATATTTTACCAAGAACATGTTAATATTTGTCAATTTTTTGGTTCAAATCCTCTCCTTTTTTTTTACCATGATTATTATTTGTAATATACATAGCAATCCCGATCTTGGAAAGAAGATCAATAAAAATTTATTATTATTCTTAGGACCAGCTTATTATTTGTAAGATGATATTATTATTATTTGGGCCTATAAATGCTAATAATTTGCTTTTTGAGGCCTTTAAATCCAGCCCAGATTACAAGCCCACCTATCTTTATTATTAATTGCCCATAAAATATTTTGTAAGAGAAGCTCTTATCTATGTCAGCATAAACTCTATATCTCAAACAAAAAAAACATATTTATTCTGAATAAAATGAAAAGATAACCAAATGTCCATAAATTGAATATTTTCTAGTTGAAATTAAACCACTAAATTGCCTAGCTTGGATGGTCAATGGATCGAACCGGACAAGGCCCGTCAACCCGTTCATTCTAGACTTGGGATAATATGAGATTATGGTACAATGCATAGCGTAAATTGGTCCGTACTACGAATCAATATTTTCGTTTTATAGTATAAATAGTCAATCTGAATTGTTAAATGGATCTCTATATGAAAAATGTACTTGCATACTAAATTTTATATTTTAAGATTTCTTTTTTACTATTTGTAGATGGGTAGAAAATTACTAATTTTGAATGGTTTACAATTTTTAGATCAAGCAATTTTCTACCTATCTAAAATGATAGTAAAATAATTTAAAAATGGTTTTATATGAAATCATGTTGAATTATTTAGATCGATTGTTTGGATTTTAAAAATAGAGATATTGATCCATAATACAGACCACATTGTGTTATGCATAGTATGATAACCTCAATCATAATTATGTATATATTAGAGTTCTTACTCAAATTTTGCCTCGATAAAAAATATTTATTGAACAATTTTTAAAAGGAAATACTTTTTGTAAAATAAATTTTTATATTCAAGAAATTTCCTAATCGAGCAACTTTTTTTATAACAATAATTTCTTTTACAAAACATTTAATCCATTATTTGTCAAATAAACTAAACTCAATCAACAGCTCACACATCTTTATTTTTAGTTAATCATAATCATATTATGTATAAATGATTAAATGGGTTCAAAACTACAAATCCATATTAAATAAAGAAAATCAATAAAAAAAAGTTATAAAAGTTCATGATACGGTAAAATTAATTTTAAATAACTTTACATTGAAGAGGTAATTCTTTAATTAATTTCAAAGGATTTAAAATTTTTGGCTGAAATTTAAATTAAACAAGGAAAAGTTCTGAAATTCAAAGGATTTAAAATTTGCAGCCCTCTGTCTCCTCTTAAATTTCATTTATGATTTCATTTGCTCTCCCTGCAAGAGAGGATATACAAGAAATGATTGCTCATTTATTTTCTCATCTTACAAATTAAAAGCAAAAGCTGCATCCAATAAGGATCCGCCGTGCCAATTATTATTTCTTCGTTTTTTTACGCGTTCCGATCAGAGAATTATGCTTGGGCTAGAGAGTAGAGACTCATATGCATTTAGAAGATGAAGGGGCAAGATCTGAAGAAGGTGCTTAATTGAAGTGTGACCAGTCTGCTACTTTTTGTTTTTGCAGGGGCTTATATGCTTATGTGTTTGTCAGTACTCTTTTTGTGTTGAATGTTTGTACTTAATATATGTAATGAACTTGATAAGTAGGAGTAATTGGAGATAGATAGTAGTACAAGGTACTTTTAATACATGCTTAGGTCTTGAAACTTTGTTTTCTTATGTTTTGTATTCTGGTACCAGAGAGGTGGTACCTGCTATGAACTGTGTATTTGGTTTTCAGTTAATGAAAATCGGTGGGAATACCAACTTATTTCAAAAAAGCAAGTTGAGTAAAAAATTAGACTCCATTTAATCTTACAAAATAAAATAAAAATTAGTCCCATAGTCTTTCACAGTAGAAGTTCAAAAATCAAATTGCATTAGAATTTAGAACTGCATTTGAAATTTTAACATAAAAAATTGTGAGTCTAATTTGTACTACTTTTTTTTTTTTTTTGGTGAAGTGATGGATTATATGATTTTTCTAAATAAAAAATTGACTGTTTGGAATAAAAAGTGACCGTTTTCAGTTAATGGATTATATATTTTTTTTGTGACTGATTTGGAAGAAAGGGGTGGTAATTCTGAGAATCCATCTCTTTGCCTGGAAACTCATGCAAGGAGCTCTTCCCTTGGCCAAAATAATTAACTCTAGAATTAGGAGAGGAGACCCAATTTGTGCGACCTGCGGGCAAGAGGAAGAGAGCATGGATCATTTGCTATGGAAATGTCCTTTCTCGAGAGTTTGCTGGCTTAATGGAGCTTTGCCGTTAAGATCCGACATGATGCCTGAGTCGGTACAGGAGACTTTCTTGTTGTTCAACTCAGCTGAGATGATCCAAATGTGGCCTCAACTTCTCAACACCCTTTGGTCTATCTGACGATGTCGGAAAGACAAAGCATACGGGGGTCTCCAACCCACGTTTCGAAGGTTCAAAGGTTATATGCAGCAGACTAATAGGGAAACTTTGTATACTGGTACTTCTGGAGTAAAATCTGGCACTGTCAGACATGCAACAATCAGTTCCGAGCAGGTAATTGAATTTGAATCTTACTCCTGCTTTACTGATGGTTCTTGGAAAGGGAAATGAGCAGGAGGAATTGGGTTTATTCTTGAATTTGCATACATGCTACTATGTGAGTGCTCAAGGTATTTTGTCAAGCTCCTTTTTCTCTGACTGTGAGTTGGTGAAATCAGTCACTCAATTGCAACCTCCAACTGAGGTGGACTGGACAGTATTCAAAGAAGCACAACAATTGTGGGAGATTTTTGACAAGAATAGAGGTTTTCAGTTCCACTATGTCAGAAGGGAGCTAAACAATTCGGCTGATTTCAAGGAAATGTGGAGAGGATGGAATAGAGTACATGGGATTTACTTTTTCGACTTTTAAGGTTTAGGAAATGGGTTGTAAATCTTGTTTTTTGAGATGCTGGTAAATTGAATCTGTCACAGGGAGGTTTCCGTAAGTCTGGCCTAAGGGCAATGTAACACGCGCAAAAAAATAAAAATAAAAATAAAATAATTGACCGTTGTCTTCACTCTGTTTTTTTATTCAAATAGATATTTTAAGTAAGAGAGAAATTGAGTATAAATTCCGAGTACAAATGTAACAAAAGATTTAAAATTTAACCTACAAAAACTGGAAATAATAATAAAAAAAAACAATGGGTGTAATTTTTTTAATACCTTCAAACATACATAAAACAAATTGACATAATAATTATAATACCTTCAAACATACATGCATAGAATCATCCAAACATTACAATTATAATACCTTCAAACATACAGCATAGAATCATCCAAACATTACAATACTAGAAAAACCTAGAAAAACCTAAACCCTAAACCCTTAAATGCATATAATCATCCATACATTACAATACTAATACCTTCAAAATATACATGCATCAAATAGGAAACAATCTTATAATTAAATACTACCAAAACACACATCTCACCAGTGCAATTCAAAGATTGCTCCAAGTACTCTTTCAGCTTGGAGTCAGAATGCTTCGAATAAAGGATCCTGTAATTTCACCGAGGGCCTGACAAAACTGAAGCTGCAAAGGGAGCTGATTGATCCACTACACTAGGTATATTTGCGATCATTGGAATTGAAGAAACAAAATTATAATCCAATGATGTTTCAACCTCCATCACTCCCTCTAAAACCTTAACAACTATTAACATTGAAGGCCTTCGGGTACTATCCCATTGCAAGCACCACATTGCAAGCTCCATCACATTCACAATTTCTTTTTTGTATAATTCGATATCACCAAGATTTTTGTCAATCAAATCTAATAATCCATTGCTCTTAGATTTTTCTTCTAACAGTTTAATCAGATGACGATTCTCTTCGGTCTGGGAATCATCAAGGTTTTTTCTTCCACATAGAATCTCCATTACCACCACACCAAAACTGTAAACATCAACCTTCTCAGTGACCATTGCTGTTAGCCATTCAGGTGCTAAATATCCAGGAGTGCCCCGCATTTTAGTCATTACTCTGCTAATATCCCTATCGATAAACTTGGATAACCCAAAGTCAGAAACTTTAGCATTAAATTTTTCATCTAAAAGAATATTTGCTGGCTTGATATCAAAATGTATAATTTTTTGCCTGCAATCCTCGTGAAGATAACATAAACCCTTAGCTATGTCAGTTATAATTTTGAACCTGATGGGCCAATCCAAGGGAACTCTCTCATCTCTGTAGTAGATCCACTGATCTAATGACCCATTACACATGTACTCATAAACTAAGAGCCTATTAAACTTGTCGGCACAAAAACCGATTAGCCTCACCAGATTGATGTGATGGATACTGCCAATAGTCTCAACCTCCGCTAAGAAATCCCTCTTTCCATGTCTAATGTTATCTAAACATTTTACTGCTATTCTCTCATCCCCCCACTTCCCTTCAAACACAGTACCAAATCCACTTTTTCCGAGTATTTTGACAAAGCTTTCCGTAGCCATTCGTAGCTCTTCGAAAGTGAATCTAATTGGCATCCCTGGTAATTGTTCGATGATATCCTCATCTTCCGCTTCTTCCCGTCTTCTCAAACACACTATGTAAATACTTATTAAGGTGAGCATAAAGAACAGAGTACCCAATGTGGAACCCAGTATTGCTCCTAGCAGAACTTTGGAACTAGAAGGTGATGAAGGGACAGCTTGCACCTTAATATATACAGAAGAATACGCATAAGGTTGATTCTTAAAGGAAAAAACATCTGGTATTGTTAAACACTTTCCATTTGATGAGTTTCCTTTAGTAGTATGAAACATAGCAGCTTTACATTTGCAATCTCCAAGACATGCCTTTTTGCAAGTCTCCTCATCAGTTGCATTAAAAGCAACATTGTCAACAGCATTGAAATAGGATACATTGTTAAGGTATAATAGATGGTGATTGTTTGCATCTTGACATGTTATATTAGTTATGGCATAGCAACCAAGCTCTGCTAGCCGGTCATCAACAGGGTTGAAATAATTTCCCAAGGTTCCTGTAGGGCAGATGCATTGTCCATTATTGCAAATTCCATAGTGCCCACAGACTGTTGGGTAATCACAGTTATCCAATCTGGGATCAATACCACCATCCATATTGAACACATCAGCCACCACTTTCCATTGAATTTCATCAAAATCATAAAGTCTTAAGTGTCCATCAGACTCTAATCTCATGTACTGTACTGTTCTAGTTGGTGGAAATTCAAACAAATCATTGCCATAATCAGTAATGTATGGCACATTGAAAATCGTTAGGCTGCCATTCATGAAATTTACATAAATTGACTTGTCCACTGTTCTATTTGAATCGACACCATAGTACATCAGTGGTGGATTTGAATTGAAAAATCCAACCAAACCCCTTGCAAAGAGGGTGAGATAATACTGGCCTTCAGCTGAATCGGTGCTAGAGGAATTGGCAATGAGCCTCATACCTCCTGCCAGCGTTTGCCCCATTACTAGAGAATCAGTTGGGTGGTCAAAAGATTGCCAGATAGTGGAATTATTTATATCAAAGAGCACCAGATTACCAGCTTCTGTGATTTTAATACCGGCCACCGATCGATTCAACCCGCTAGTGGACCAAACTTGGCCACCATCACTGTCACAGAGGGTTAGACCATCTGTAGATGTCAGTTGAAGTGTGGCATTTTCACTAACGGGGCGATCTCGATTTGCTGACCAAATGACTTGTGGAGGAACGCTGTACTCATCATTTGCATATATGATGTATATGGAGAGAATAAAGCTCTTACCAGGTGGGAAGTAGTAAAACCCAGTAGCAAATGACAACCCGTCAATTACGTTTAGCCGTAGGAGGAGGGAATTGGCATATTCACCACTAGAGAAAGGCATGTGTTGGAGCTCAGATGGTGAGTTGGTCCATGATGCCGGAGCACTTGCTGTGGGATAGTTATAAAGTACTTGTGGATTAACAGAGAAAGAGAAGCACAAGAGAAGTGCAATGAAGGCAAGGGAAGAAATAAAAGCCATTTGGGGTAGCATAATTGGTTTGCTTCTGTTGCAATAGACATATATGATATCCCATACCCATTTCCACATTGCTAATTTGGACCGTTCTTTTGCTATTATTATTATTATTTTTTTAATCTTGTTGCCTATCTCCATTGCCATCGACTCATTAATCATCCGATTGACTGATGATTATATGGATGGTAAAGAAAAATATGAATGGTTCGGATATACTAAGCGGAACATCAAGCAAATCAAGATTTCCAATGCCTTCTCCAATTCTCTTTTCTTATTCGGTTAAAATATTTTTATTTTAAAAAAAATTAAAAATATAAAGGATATTGACACAAAAAAAACAACTCAAAATTTAAGTGTTTCTTCTGATTCTAAATTAACTAATATAAAAAATATTATTAATTAGTCAAGAAACTTTTACTTAATAAAAGGTTGACCCTTAATTGACTGTAGAGCAACAAATATTGACTTTTCATTCTTAATTTGATTTATTGAATAAAGTTTAATTTTAGTTACATATTTTTTTTCCACCGAAGATATAAGAAAAGGATAATTGAACTGGCTCTAAATTATGAATTGAGTTTGTTTGATTTTATTTTATGTTTTATCAGAATAAATGGAAGAAATATTTGCTACTGTTGCTTTTGACTGAGAATGTAGAATTTGAGAGAAATTAATTAATTCAAAAAAATATAAGAAAATTTAGATCCCTCCGAAATTCTACATTAGGGTTAATTTCAAGATTTTATTTTCATTGTTAGAGAAAAAATTAGTTGATGTAGAAAATAGAGTAGTAGTTTAAATGAGACTAGTAGTTTAAATAGAGACTATCAACAGTCGCTGTTGCCTTGCAAATATTCCTCGAATAATTTGAATTATATTAAAGAGTTGTTGTTGCCTTGGAAAGAGGTAATGTGGGTGTTACTATAATGGATTTTTCAATGTCAAATGTTATGTCATAGAGCACAATTATAAATGCTGTTAAAATTAATTTCATTAGTACTACTATGCATGCATAATGTATTTATTCTTGATAAATACAATTCCTCTTGATAATTCTTTGCCAAGTAATTAAATGTCGATCGTTGGACTGGAATGAGAAATGTTAAATGCTAGTGGCCTAGTGGGAGATGTTGTGATCTCCACTCTTTTTACAGCATCATTTTCCCTTCAGTTTTTAACGCTTGTGCTTCGGTCGTTCTGAAGATCAAATTTAATAACAAGAAACACCTATCACAGCTTCCCTCATCAAGTGGTAATTTCTTCAAATTTGTACTGGTATATATAGCATTTAATTCTTTAGACCAGGATCAGTCAACATTGGTGTTGGTGGGACCCACAAAATTGGTGGTGAGTATTGACTACTGTGCAGTGGCCAACATAGAAAACTAAATTTGGTTCCTAAAACTTGTCAAAGGAATCTACAGTCAATAAAAAGGAATGTTGATTAAAGTGGCCCACAATCATGAAAGGTTGCTTGATTATATATTTTTTTACCATAATAAATGGAGAAAGATTCTGTTATGTTCTTTTTGAATGAGAATGTAGAACTTTAGAGATATTAATTAGTTATAAAAATCATGATCTCTGAGAGATTCTATAAAAATTATGATCAGGTTGTGGATTAACTAAGAAAGAGACAGGAGAAGTGCAACGAAGGTAAGGGAAGAAGTTGCAGCCATTTGGGGTAGCATTATTGGTTTGCTTCTGTAGCAATAATTGTTTTTGTTAATCATCCGATTGAGATACCATCTCAATTGCTACTTTGTTTCTCTTTGAAGGTTGGTGGATGTCTCTATTGCTATTAATGAGCCATAGTAAAAAAATAATGACTCATTAATCATCGGATTGATTGATTATATCAAATTGTAAGGAAATTGCCCTTCTTGTTCGGATACTAAGCTGAACATCAACCAAAGCAAGGTTTCCATATAGTCTTCTCCTTTTCTCTTTTCTTATCCAGTGACAATTTTATTTTAAAAAATAATTAAAAATATAAGGGTTGATACGACAAATCAAAATTTAACTGGTGCTTCTAATTTATAATTAACTAATATAAAGCATACTATTAATTAGTTAAGAAACTTTTACTTAATGAAAGTTATTGTAGAGCAACAAATATTGACATCCAGTGACAGCTTTATTTATACAAAACAATTAAAAATATAAAGGATGACACAACAAATAAAAATTTAACTGGTGCTTCTTATTCTCAATTAACTAACATGAAAGCACCCTCAGGGCCCTAAACCCCACTTTTATAAAAAAAAAATACAGTTAACATTTCCTTCCCCTCACAGGTACCATATTTGTTTGCTCAAGCAACCAGTGTTGTAAAAAATATCTGTTTAGACCAATTAATCAGCAAATTAGTCATTGGCGGTGATCAAACCATCACAGATTTTCTCAACTAATCAGCCAATTATTTCCAATTATGACTAGTTCTTCCCGATTATTTTCAATTAATCACTTGATGGTAACTTGTCAGTCCAATGAGTGTATATTGTTATTTACAATACTACAAGAAACAAAGTGCATGAGGATAGTGTTTTATGTTTCTTTTCTACACCGTGTTGCACTTTTGTGCACCTGCACTAGAACAGTTGCAAAAATGACTTGAATTTCTGATTCATAACATCTCTCTCAATAGCGTACTATTAGGCACATACACTAAATATTTTGCTAAGTA
Organism: Carex pumila; assembly: GCA_033356055.1. Lineage (NCBI taxonomy): Eukaryota > Viridiplantae > Streptophyta > Magnoliopsida > Poales > Cyperaceae > Carex > Carex pumila. The sequence continues at coordinate 105,970 of JARJHM010000713.1, forward strand.
GGAACCACATACTTGCTGAGATCAATACTGTAACAATTTCATTAAAAACGGTTCAACTTCTAATCCTTTGGTACACCTAGGAACCACCTGCTGCAATGTTATTGGTTAAAATTTAACTAGTGTTTATTTATTTATTTTCTTATTTGTTTAATTATATATTTACAATATCAAAACATTTGTGTTTCAGGGGAAAGAGTTGAATACAGTGGATGGAGACAGATGAATCATCAAAATTCAAAGCTGGCACTGTTAGTTCTTTATTAAATTTTTGCATATTTATACAAATATTTTGTGTGAACAGGAGTCAAGATCAAGTACCTTGCCTCTACTCAGTGTCAATGCTTTAATATTTTTAATTTTATCTCTTTTTTTTTTTTTTTTGACAAATCAAGAAGGGTCGAAAGCAGTCTTGGCAAACAGTCCTTTCAAGATGGAAATAATTTCTACTCAAATTCTTAGATAGAATTTTCAAAATTAGTAGTCTTTTTATGTTTTCTTTAGATGAAGCCTCGCATTAAATATGATGTGATAAAGACATCTCTTGGTAAAACATTCTTCATAGTCCTTGCAGTTTAATTTTTTGCAATTATCTGTTTGATTTTTCTTATATAGGGTCTGGTTTTGCCAATTATAACCAACTTTATATATGTATTATGTTACAAAAAATTAGTTTCTAAAACATCACCCACTTATAACCAACTTAGACCCTTTATAAGAAAAACCTAATGGACAACTGAAACAAGCTCAAAATGTAAGGACTATGGAGGAATTTTACCAAGAGATGTTGTTATCACATGACAATTAACGTGTGGCTTCTTCTAAAGAAAAAATAGATTGCTGGTTTTGAGAATTCTGTCTGAAAATGAGACCAGAAATTTTATAGAGAAAGGATTACTAAGGAGTGATGGATGGTGCAGGAAGCTGAAGACTGAGTAAGTCTTCGCACTTCTCTATCAGCGAAGAGTCCAGTCATTAAGACTGAGTGAGTGTTTGAGATAAGTTGTGGGTAGAGGCTGAGATTTATCCTGCAATTTTAATTGACATTTCTACAATATCTTTTTGTGCAGATTGATCCATATTTAAATGTTAAGAATAATGTCCTGAACATAAAAACATATGGCAATCTTTCAAGAAAGTATCTTTGAATAATTTCCTCCAAAATAATGATGTAATATATATGAAGGGCAAAGTTTCGCAAAATTATACTTTTTTAGTGTTAACTACTGGTTCGGCAGTACGTGGTGATATTGTCATAAAGCATTTTCTTTGGAGTGACCATTAACGGCAAAAGAAAAAATGTCGGATTTAATTTGGTAATCTGAACAGGTGATGATAAGATACCTCATCTGAAACCCTTATTGTATGTATCCTGCTCAATTCTCTTTTACATTATCTATTTCTCGTGTTCCATTGGGTTATCTAGGTCTTTTCCCCTCACATAATGTTAGATATGTACTAATAGGCCAAAATATAATGGGCCATATTAATAGTTAAAATGGATCGACTCTTTTTTGGATTGGACCCAAATTTCTATTATGATATGATCTGATCAGATCAGAATAAGATCTTCTGAAAAGGCTCAGCAAATTGGTGCCATTGAATAGGCTCAAATGAACTGGTGCAATTTGTTATAAATATGTAACAGCAGTTCATTTTTCAGTTAGCCATTCTATTCAATATATTTCAGAAAACGGAAAGAAAGACAGAAAATGAGGGGCTGTCAGTTCGGTACTAGCAGTACTGAATTACATTAGTTTTTCAACATGTTTGTGTGGATACTGATAGAGATGCAACTACTGTGCTAGTGTATATATCTGACACGATAAAGGAGAAGAAGAGGACAACTGCTGGAGCAACTAGACGAGGATTTCCGCTGCGTGTCTAGTGGTAAACTCTATATATATTATCTTGGAATTAATTTTATACATTGATTTGGCTTTCGGATAGTGAACAAACTTGAACTGATTAGAATTGTTGCACTATAACCTATCTGAAATCTCTACACATAAATGGCTCCACTCACACATAAAATGAATGAAAGTGCAAACAGATATTGCCTATGTTACCCAAATATTTCATATATGGTCCTGTACCCGTATCGTATCAGTGTCCGATACCCGTATTGCCGTATTCATTTCCTATTGAAAATTGTCGTATCATCGTATCCATATCATATTCGATACGATACCAGTATCCATATCATATTCGATACGATACCAGTACCCGAATCTGCAACATAGGATATTGCAAACTTTTCTATACAAATTGAACTAATCTTAAATGATTAAATCACTAAATTGACAGTTATGTTACGAATAGTATTTAATCTTACGCAAGATTTTCTTTGAGCAATTTCAAAAGAATACATCAATTGATGCTGCAATGCACACCTCTTTCTATCTATCCGTATAATTACTCAGCTCTTTTATTTTCAGTTAACTATTCTTTGGCCTTGTCTTTCTTTTATATTTTTAACTTTTCTTTCACCCTTATCTCTCTTTCCCACACCTCTCTCGTACAATACTTGTTCAACGGAGACGTTTAGAAACTATATTTTTGTAACATAATGTATATATATATGAAGTTGGCTATAAGTGGTAAAACCAGACCCTATGTAAAATAAGACCAAACAAACAACTGAAACAAGCTTAAAATGTAAGGACTAGAGAGAAACTTCATACCAAGAGCTAGATCTCATTATCACATGGCAATTAATTCAAGTCTACTTAAAATTAATGAAAACAAAGACTGATGAATTTGAAAATTATTTCTGAAAATTTGAATAGAAACTTGATAGAGAAAGGATTAATGGCAGATTGGCAGTGTGAGGGTGCAAGAAAGCATTATTGTGGGGCCAACTAAGGAGTGACAAGTCAATTTGCAGCATCTTTCGGCATCAAAATTGACATAGCAGATCGGTCAACAAGTGGCTCAGTGCATATAATGGGGCCCATTAAGGAGGTAACGCACCCTAAAAACATAATCATCAGAAAAAAAAAATTGGCAAAAAAAATATAATCATCAGAAACCCTAGCGAAAGCTCCTAATCATGAGAAAGGCACAAAATATAAACATAACGTTAGAGCTTTAGATGTTTAAGGAAAATTAATGGTACAGAAAATTATGAGAATATGACACAAGAAATGCTGCTCTTTTTATAATATAGAACATCGTTGAGTGAGATCTTTTTGGAAAATTTAAGATTTATTGTCAAATACGTACTGGATTCGTAGTGATGATTGTCCTAAAGCATCTTATTTGGGTCGAAAGTAAAAAAAATTGGATTTGGTAATATTAATAGGTAATGATAAGATATATGGAGAAAGAAAATTCTTAACAAGTTAATTAAGGTAGTACCTAAATAAAACTATTATTGAACGAACACATAGAAAAGTACCTCATCTAACCCGTATTGTATCCAGCTCAATTTTATTTTCGCTCCAATCTCTGTTTGTTGTCTCCCATTTGGTTCTCTTGGTTTTTTTTCCTCTCCCATGGCTCCACCCATACATATAGTTGCAATCGCACTCTTCATCTCCTATTACACTCCAACAACTCTGGTGCTTGGAAAACAAACATTTTTGAAAGATTGTCCTGCAGTAAGATGCGGCAAGCATGGGCCCTTTGTCAGGTACCCATTCCGGCTCAACACCCATGCACCACACTGTGGCTATGACACCCTCGTCCTCTCTTGCTCAGGAGACAACACAGTCTTAAGACTTCCCTTTTCTGGCGATTACAACGTGACCTCAATAGACTATAAAATGTTGATGCTGGGGATAACAACACACTCTTGGACACCTAATTGTCCATGGTCTCAAATTGTCAAGCCCAATGTAACCAGCTCTCTCTTCACTTATTATTCAGCAGAACTCAGTTGGCTTGATTGCCCGGACGTGGTCACCACCTACAATTTAGCCGGTCCTATGTCCTGCCTCGGGTCGAAAGGCCACTTCATCTATTTCGCCTGGCCTTATACTGACGATACTGAGCTTCCTCCCACCTGCACCAAGATTGGAAACAGCACCTTGTTAATTGGACCTAAAGGATCAGATGGAATTCAGGGGTTGGGTGAAATTCCATCTTCTGAATTCCAACATGTGATTAACGACTTTGCAGCAAGACCAGTGCTTGCACTGTATTGGCAAGATGAGTTTATCAACTGCAGCACGTGTGAGGAGAAATGGTGGCATCGCTGTGAATTCGACCTTGAAACAAAAAGATCAGTCTGTCAAGGTGTCCTTACAAGTTTACCTTTCTTCTATAATTTGGATGAAATTTTTCACTATGATTCATACTGCGATGATGATTTTGAGTTACAATGTTTATATATAAGTATCATCTAATCAGTTTAATTTAAGAATATCAACCATTTTGACTATGACCTTTGGTATATACTATTTACTATACAGATGGAGTCTCTGGATCATGTATTTTATATATTTGCAGAGTGGAAATTAAATGACACAAAATATTTCTGAATTTGTGACCCTATCTCCTGGCCTCTAGTTTTAAATTATTATAGTGTTATTAATTTGGTCCCTTCTATTTAACTTTAAGCAAACAGTTGGGAGAAAATGCCAAATTTTACTTTGTTTTTTTTAGTTTTTATAATCATAATATTCCTGCTAGCTACAAGTCTAACTAATTGCTTCACTTTACTTGAAACTAGATTACAAAAAGAATGAAAATTAACTTACTCTCTGAATATTAACATATAAAACTTTTTTCTTTTTCTTTTTCAGAATCACATACGGTGCCGAAAGCTGGTAAGATTCCTCAACAACTCTTTTCTCCCAAATTTTACTCTTTTTTTTTTAGTTTTTATAATCATAATATTCCTGCTAGCTACAAGTCTAACTAATTGCTTCACTTTACTTGAAAACTAGATTACAAAAAGAATGAAAATTAACTTACTCTCTGAATATTAACATATAAAACTTTTTTCTTTTTCTTTTTCAGAATCACATATGGTGCTGAAAGCTGGTAAGATTCTTCAACAACTTGATCGTGCTGTTATGCTCAAGGATCAGATTTATCTACAATCTATTAGCTTAAGATCCTAATATTTTTATTTTTATTTTTCATTAGGTGTATCCGTAGGCGCAGCATCTCTTCTTATTTTGGGTTGCTTTGCTTTCTTCTACGTGCATCGCCAGTCTAAGAAAAAGAAAACCATTCGTCGGAAGATCGAACACTTCCTAAGAAGCTACAGGGAGATGAATTCAACACGGTATGCATACGACGATCTAAAAAAGATAACGAATAATTTCAAGAAAAGAATAGGAGCTGGGGCATTTGGGTCAGTCTATAAAGGTGAGTTGCCTAATGGAATTCCAGTTGCCGTTAAAATGCTACATAACTCTGCTGGGGGCGGAGAACAATTCGCAAATGAAGTAGCCACCATTGGAAGAATTCACCATGTACATGTTGTTCGCCTATTGGGGTTTTGCTCTGAAGGAGGGAAGCAAGCACTTGTTTATGAATTCATGGAGAATGGATCACTAGATAAGTACATAATTTCCACAAGATGGAGAAATCGTCAATTTAGCATGGAAGAGATGCTTGTAGTTGCTACGGGCGTTGCAGAAGGTATCGAATATTTACACCAGGGCTGCGACCAACGCATTCTTCACTTTGATATCAAACCTCACAATATTTTGCTTGACCATAATTTGGTTCCTAAGATCTCCGATTTCGGTCTCTCCAAGCTCTGTCCAAGGGATCAGAGCTACCTGACCATAAGTGCTGCTAGGGGTACAATGGGTTATCTTGCTCCAGAAATGTATTCCAGAAACTTTGGAGCAGTCTCTTACAAATCTGATGTTTATAGTTTTGGTATGTTGATTTTGGAGATGATAAGCGGAAGAAAGAACATCGACCCTTTAAGAGGGGGAGGGGTTCAGAGTGAAGAGGTATATTTTGCAGAGTGGATTTATGAACAACTATCTCAAGGAAAAGACATATGTCAAGTTCTTGATGTGGAAGGCAAAGAAGAAATTGCAAAAAAGCTGGCTATTGTGGCATTATGGTGCATCCAATGGAGTCCGAAAGATCGACCTCCCATGACGAGAATTGTTCAAATGTTGGTGGAGAACTTACAAAATTTGCAAATGCCCCCACACCCTGTAATGTCATCTTCATAGTTCATAGTTCATACTGAGTTATCTAAGATAGCTTGGTACTGATCAGACATAGATGCTTTGTATTTTCTGCAAATAAATAACATTGTACTAAGTTCTTTTGATGAAACATGCATGAAAATGAAATTTTGATTGATTAATTTCTTTATATTTTAGTCTATCATTAAGCATTATTTCCATGTTCCAAAAAAATGCGGTCATGAAACATTTAATTCCCTAACCTAATTAAAATAATCTTAAACTGAAAATAGGAAATTAGACAAATTGATATCTAGGTGTTTGTAGAACGATCTTTGCTAAAACTTTAAGGTGTTCCACTGTTTGAAGATTTAACTAGGGAGGTTGCCAGGATTTAACTTAGGTCGATCACCTGATTAATTAGGTGGCGAGTGCTCCTTCACCGGAGTGGGATCTGATGGCAGAGGATGACTTAAAGTCTACTGTCTCCAAAATAGTAAAATATGCATGTTCTTTTCGTTTGTAATTTATATATCCCAGTTATTACTCAATATTTTGTTTGTTGGATGCTTCTTTTCCTTTGATTTTATTAGGCTGTATAGAAACTTTTTGGTGATTAGGCATTAGTCTGGGGGTACTAGTTAATTATTACTGTAATTCGGTGGGGTTTTTAACTTTTTTTTAGAATTTATATATGCATACCCATCAAAACTTTATCATTTAGATACTTACCCATCAAAAATTTTAATTTAGATCTTTCACCATCTAAACTCACTTAAAAAAATCAAAATTATATTCCACCAAAGATTATTTTGGAAATATATAGATTATTTATAACCAAAATTATAGCATGGGCCAATGCAAAATAGGAATAACTTGGCCAACAAAGTTTCATTTATTTCAAGTGGTTGTGTTTTGTGTAGAGTTTAAGAAGTATTATAAAGATTTTCCAACAGTGGCTCTGCCACTCGTTTGGAAAAGAAAAAATAAAATAAAAGGCTCGAGGACCATTTAATAAAAGGCTATAGGTATTCGCTACAGGCCGGTCACATCAAGCATTTGTTGTCTAAAAGAATATGCACATCAACTTCAAAGAAAATTCTTAGATGGATAATTATTTGACCTCATTTTCACTTATACTTCCTTATCCTATAAATATCATCTATATATGAAAAGTTAACCACCATTCCTCAAAATTATATACTAACCAATAACAAAATCAGAAGCATGAAATTGTTAATTTTTCTCATTGTTCTCTTCCTCTTTTACAATTTTGGAGGTTCCAGCTCTTCTTTATGTGGAGAGCTTCGTAACATCACTCATCCTTCTCATTTTCGTGGAGCATATATGTCTGAGGAAGGCCTTTGAGTTGCAGTGTAATGGCAATGATACCGTCTTATACTTTGAGGACACCAAGTATCTTGTAAAAGATATATCGGTGGAAAACAAGACACTTAGGCTTGTTGATCCTTACATGGCAGTCGGGGAATGCCACTTACCAAACCAGACTTTTCCTTGGTATCAATATTTTACAATATTAGGTTGGTACCCATTTAGTTTTGATATCTTATTTTTCAATTGTACTGAGGAGGTAGAAGACTCGATGTACAAGCAAATACATTGTATGGATGGACCTGATCGTCGTTCAAGAGTCTATGCAGTACCTTCTTATAATTCCAATGCTGACGTGCAAGGCACCCTCAAGTCATGCAAGTATGTAGGAAGGACTATTGCTGATTCTGAGATGTACTTCGATCGATGGAACGACATTGATGCTGTCGATATGATGCAGATGCTGAGACGGGGATTTGAGGTAGACTGGAACTATACCCTTGAGTTCATTTCTTCAGATCCTTGGGACGACAATGAGGGGTGTTCTCTTTTGCAGTATTGCTGGAGGTACTCCAAAAGGTAAACAAAAGCATCTATCTCTTCTCCAAAATGATCTTGTAGCTTTGATGGTAAGATATATTGAGATGACTAATTTTAAATGGTCATGGTTTGAAAAATCAGCCGAGTCCAAATTGGACTGGAATCAGTCAGGGTCGATCCAAGTTCTTACCTGATTTACACAGCTAGGCGATTTTAATTTTCACTGAAACTCTAGCGTTATATTTCACATAATAGCCTAAATTAATGAAAAATGTTGTGTAATATTTTATTGTCTATGGAATTTGTAATAAATTCAGTCAGGCTTTTGATTATATATTTGTATACACTTGTAACTTATTACACTAGTCGATAAAACAAATTATTTTGTACATATTTTTCTTTATATTTGTAGCACAAAAACAAATCATTTTGGAAATATCGGAGTTTCCAGTCTGAGTAAGCCCTTTCTTTCGGAATCAGTGGATTCTTACCAAGTCAGCAGATTTGGATTTCGATTCCATAAACAACATGCCGATCCCAATTCTGATTTCGAGTTTGTCAAAGATATACAAACGCCAAATATGATTATATATAATTATATATAGCCTCCTCCATTTAATATAAATCTGTCTCCATCTCCCCAATGAGATTGATTTTAACAATATTAATTAATTTCTAAAGAACATTGTACCTACTAAGAAATAAATCAGCATATAATTTTCTCTCTTCTAATTTTTTGTTGTTGTCAATGCAGGGAGTTCAAGTTTTTAATGGGAGTCAATGATTTTACTACTGGCCAAAAGCTCCAAGAGTTTCTTTCCATTCAGTCATCATTTTTGCAATGCATTTATCAACCGGAAGAATTTGGAATGTATGAATGGCCAGGATTTCGAGCGGATACTAATCCACATCTGGTTTTTGGTTTCATGCTCATATTGATTGCTCTTTTGGACATTCTTCTCCTTTTATTAGGTGAGCAACCTTTCTAAATGAAACCCCTCTTCCTGACATAACAACACATATAAATCTCTCCTTTATGTTCTAGTTTTTATGTCATAAAAGATAGAGGAATATCCATAATTTTATTGGACTAACAATTTCAAAATTAACAAGGATTTATTTGAGTAATAAAAAGTGGATCAAAACACATAGTTGTCTGAAGAAGGAACTAATGGCAGGTCAGATCAATAATAAGTACATTATTCAAAACAGCCAATTAAACAATTAAACTTGGCTCCACAATTAAACAAGGACTTTAAAGGGAAGCCAGGATGTGAGATATGATGGGATAAAAGTTTAAAAAGAAATATAATTTCATAGTTATTTAGAAGTACAATCATACTTCTACAGTTTTTTTTTGTGTTTAGAAGAATAATTTTGAGGCACACTTTACAAAATATTATAGTCGAGTTCCTTCTACCTATACATGGCTTTGCTACTGCATATTCCAAATTTGCTCAGAAAAAGGATAACAAATCAAATAGCAATTTGATTTCAATATCACTCTCTTTGAGTCCATTGCATTTGCATTATTATTCATGATCTTATTTTAATTTATTTATTTTGCAGGAGTACGGCTTACATTACTTCCACTATCAATATTTGTGTTCCTTCTTCACAAGTACAAGCGAGAGTCTCTATCAATCAACTATGTTGAAAAGTTTTTGCGAAAACATGAGATACTTTCTGTTAGACGCTATGATTTCATAGAGATAGCTATCATGACAAACCACTTCAGAGAAAAGCTTGGACAGGGTGGCTTTGGATCAGTTTACAAAGGTAAACTATTTAGTGGTTGTGAGGTTGCTGTGAAAATATTGACCAATTCATTGGGTGATGGAAATGATTTCATCAGCGAAGTGGCAACACTCAGTAGGATTCACCACGTGAACATAGTGCGTCTTATTGGGTTTTGCTCGGAAGACTCAAAACGGGCACTTGTGTATCCTTACATGCCGAAGGGCTCACTTGACAAGTATATTTTCTCTTCAAGTAACAATTATTTTGCATTAGAGCAAAGAAGAGAGATAGCCGTAGGCATTGCGCGAGGCATAGACTACCTTCATCGTGGGTGTCAGATGCAGATATTGCACTTCGACATAAAGCCTCACAATATCCTATTGGATCATGATCTGACCCCAAAAATTTCGGACTTCGGGCTTGCCAAATTATACTCTAAAGAATACAACTTAGTGACTCAGCAAGGCACGGGGTACAATAGGGTATATAGCTCCTGAGCTAATATCAAGAGCCTTTGGTGTGATATCACACAAAGCAGATGTTTATAGTTTTGGGATGCTACTAATGGAGATGGTGAGCGGAAGAAGAAATGTCGATAATCATGCAAAGAGTTCGAGCCAAGTCTATTATCCATCATGGATCTACGACCAACTCAAACTTGCAGACGAGCCACATAATTATAACTTGAACAATAGTGTTGCACAATTTGGAGAAATAGAAGGAATCCTATATAAGGTTGCCTTGTGGTGCATTCAAATGAGGCCGTCTAATCGCCCTTCCATGAGCAGAGTCATAGAGACGTTGCAGAGTAATGCCGATAGCTTGGAGATGCCCCCGAGACCTTTCACGACAAACTCGCCAGACGAGGTCTCCGTGAGATGCTCTCAAACCGATTCATGTAGCATAGATCTATCAGCAATTTCAGAGGAAATTGGTTTGCTATAATCACACCAAAAAAAAAAACATAAATGAACGTGTGTTTCGTCAGAGGAATTTAGTATACATATGTATCTATTGCAAGTTTCTTTGCAGCTTTTTTTAATTAAGATAAGGCGGAGTTTAAAAATTTAGAGTATTGTATTACATTCATTGTCTTATATAGCTTAAATATTCAAATTTTATAAGGTTTTATTGTAAATATAAAGCTAAATTTAAAATTGAAGGGACTTGTGTGCAAAAAAATTATTCTCCTAGTGTATAAGGAGCGGAGAGCGCATTACACGGGGAGACTACTAGTGAAAAAGTTGGAGATGTTAAATCCTTTATATATAAAACCCTCAATTGAAATTAGAGGTATGAACCAAATGCACGTGACTTGTCTATAAATCATGCGAACCAGTTCCATTCAGATAAGTGATTTCATGTTAGTGTGAAAATAGTGTTATTCGGATTAGTAAAAATATTATTTAAATTAAAAATTAAAATTGTGAATAGAAGTAATCGATAAAAAATAACATTAAAAAGGTATTAATATTAAGAAGAAAAATAGAAAAGTGGAGTCTCAAATAAATTATCATAACATGAAAATGGCAGATCGAAGTGATGTTTACTTTGTCATTTCAGAACTGTATTGATAAAAATCTGAAAATGGAACATTTGTTTATCTCTTTTCACACTTCCAAATAGTAGTTATTTCAAGATTTACAGTAAGGACAGAAAATAATAATTGTCCAAACTATTCCGAATAATTAAAAAGTTATTTGTGTGCACATTATTATTTCAAATATTTTATTTTTAAATAGCTTTTATTCTTGATACATCCCAAAAAACCGGTTAGTTTATTGAGAAAACCTTTGAACCACCCAAAACCCGGTTTCTTTATTATATGATTCTGAACTACTCACGGCCATTCTCTTGAGAGAGAAGTAACTGATAAATGATTTTCTGTTGACAATTTAATGTAGACTTTTGTGTTGCTGCAATGTATATTTTAAACAATTATGTGTTTGAGCATGATCAGACAATTGCCACAACATTATTTTTTTTACATCATATATAATTTCAAAATAATGAATTTTAATATAGATCGTTGGAGGTTTGTTTCATCACAAAAAAATGAAGAATTATTATAGTTTTAATAATTCAATTTTAAACAATTGTGTTCCTACGATGTTTATTTTTAAAAGAAATAAGAATAAGTTCAACAAATTTTGAGCTTCAAAAGCATGTAACTTATGCATTTGTAATAATCTACCATTTTAAGTATATTATATGTTATTTAACATGTTTGTGGAAATTTTTACTATTATTGTACTCATATCTTATAAATATAAATAATAACAAAATTGGCAGTCGGATCGACTGATCGCTGATCCAACTAATGAACTGTTAATCAGGAATTTTACTGGATTGATGTCCAGTCTGATTATGATCATAACATTGTTCAAAAACAATTTACTCTTCATCTTCAAAAAGGTTTAGTTGCTGATGTGACCTCAAGGCACTAATTTATCTTGTGCCACGTCAGCAGAAATTGCATTCCATGTACTCAGATTGATATCTATTGGAAAGAAAATATTCCTGGCCCAATAAATTTTAAAATTATCTGTAGGCCCATCATTTTTTTTATATTTTGGGAATTTTCAAGATGTGAAGCAACAGAGACTACCGACATTTTTAAAAATTCCCAATTAGCAAAATATTTTAATAATAATAATCAGGTTTTAGATAAAATTTTAAAAGTACTCAAAAGATGGATTTTTTTCACGGTTTCGAATTTTAATTCGAAACCGTGGAAAAAATTCACGGCTTCAAATTTTTTTTTTTTTTTAAAATAAACTTTTGAAAAAATTTATTTTTTGTATTGAAATATTATAAATGTTTAATATATTTCTTTGAAAATAGATGAAATACAATATAATTTGATTAATTAGAAAGACTACAACAAATAACTTGATCAACATTTTTCAGGCAGGATTTTCCGCAGTTGTAAGAAAAATTAATATATTTCTTTATGTGTTATTGGAAAAAAAAATGCTTGGATTTTGAGTTATTAAATTGATCCTGGTTCAAAAGTCCCTTCTAGGTAATACAAAAAATATTTTCATTCTTCTAGTGCATTTAATTTCTAAAAAGTTGTATCTATTTTTGAAAAAAAAGACTTTAAGTTATTTAATGATTGTTATTCAAAAAGAATTCTCAAAATAGATACAAATTTTTAGAAATTGAATGTACTAGAAGGATAACGATATTTTTTATATTTCTAAGCAGTGAATTTTTTCAAAATAGATACAATTTTTTGAAGCAGTGAATTTTTCGAAGCACATTTTAAGCAGTGTATTTCAAAATAGATACAACTTTTCGTAGCAATGAATTTTTTTCACAGTTTCGAATTAAAATTTGAAACCACGGAAAAAATATACGGTTTGAGTACTTTTAAAATTCTGTATAAAATCTAATTATTATTATTAAATTATTTTACTAATTGAGTATTTTTAAAAATGTCAACAGAGACTGTCAGCCCAGTTACCAAAACAATTATATTAATGGGTCGCTTAAGGTTAATATTTTTGCATCCAGCCTAGATTACAAGGGTAATTATATTTAATTAGAGAAGGGTTAAAATGCATCATTGGTTTTATGCCACAATCATATCTCACGTCTCTATCTTCATTTACAAAGTTCAAATAGTCGATCCGAACCATTCATCTTGTTCTACATATTAAAATGTGCTTAGAGACCAAATTTTATATTTTTTGAAATTTGTTTACTATTTTTTAGATATTTACAAAATTGCTGCATCTGGATCATCCAAAAACAATGATTTTGTACCTATCTAAAAAAATAGTAAACAAATTTAAAAAAAATATATAAAATTTGGTCTCTAAGCACATTTTAATATGTAGAACAAGATGAACGGTTCAGATCGACTGTTTGAACTTAATTTGTAAATGGAGATAGAGACGTAGAGTATAATTGGGGCACAAAACCAATGGTACATTTTAACCCTACTCATTTAATTATTATGAATCTTTAAATATCCATAAACTAATTAAAATCAAGTTGATGTGTTCAATCCATTTATTTGTTAAATTAAATAAACTGCTTTTAATCAACCTTCAAAAAAATTTTAAAGGGAAATAATTTTCTAAATTAAATATTTTTTTGTATTCAACAAATTTCGTACTCGAGCAACTTTTTTAACAAAACATTTAAAGGTGTGTATAATTGTAACAATATAATTAGGTGGATTAAGTAAGAATTGCATTCCACCTTAGGTATATAAAATACATGGAAAGTTGTAGCAATATAATTTAATTTAATCCATTATTTGTCAGTTAAACTGCTCTCAATCAACGGCTCACACATCTTTATTTAAATAATCATAATCATAGTATGTATAAATGATTAAATGGGTTCAAATCCATAATAAAAAAATGAAAATCTATAAAAAAAATTATACAAGTTTATGATAGACTGTAAAATTAAGTTTGAATAACTTTACATTGAAGAGATAATTATTTATTAATTTCAAAGAATTTAAAATTTGTGGCTGAAAATTAAATTAAGCAAGGAAAAGTTCTGATATTTCCAGCCCCATGCATGTCTCCTATTAAATTTCATTTATGATTTCATTGGTTCTCCGTGCAAGTGGTTCTCCGTGCAAGAGAGGATAAGAAATGATTGCTCATTTATTTTCTCATCGTACAAAATAAAAGCAAAAGCTGCATCCCATAACAAGTTGAGCACAAATTTTGACTCTATTTTATCTTTAAAAAAAAGTTAGTTACAATTAGTGGTGAAAACGGATACGGTAAGAATCAGATAAAAGTATTATTTTTATATATCCGTACTCATTACAAATTATCTTATTCGTACTTTATTCTTACCCATTATGCATGGTTGTTGTATAATGAAACGGTAGCGAGTAAATAACATGTAATATTAATATAATAATTATTTTTATTATTTATTAAATAAAATATTAAAACCTAAATATTTACTTTACATATGTATAGTACTTTGTTGAAAAAAAATTATAATCATGCTATGTGCAAATAAACTAATTAAAGTACTATTTTCACTATTATTATTATATATAATATACATATATTTCTTTTATAATTACTTGATCGGGTAATGGATACGAAATAGGTTTTACCTATATCCTTTATGCTTTTGAAAATGAAAAAAAAAATCTTTATCCGTATCCTTATCCAATAAATTTATTAATATATATATATATAGTCCGGCTATTGTCATAACGTTCGAATTTGATCGTATGTATTTCAGCTCATATACATTCGAATGCACATTAGTCACTCTCTCTCTCTCTCTATATTATACATACCTATTTTATTGGATACAGTATGAATCGGATAAACACATAAAAGGGTGTCATTGACACCCCTAGTCACAATGGAGATTCTAAAATCAAATTTGATTAAACACTGCAATTGAACTTTTAACATAAATAACTTTGTGTCTAAGAATTCACTAGTGGAAAATATGGAATCAGGATCGGTTATATACACATATCAGTATCGGAATCCAACCGATCCTGTTGAAGGCGATACTGATACTATCAGGATCGGTTTTATATTTTTTAAAGAACCGATCCAAATAGAAACTATTAGGATCGGTTTTTTAACAAAACCGATCTTAATAGTTGTTATCTAGATCGGTTTTTGACTAAGAACCGATCCAGATACGTACTATCAAGATCGGTTTTTATATAAAAACCGATCTTGATATTTTTTTTGAATTTTTTTTTAATTAAAAATTACATATCAGGATCGGCTTTTATATAAAAACCGATCTTGATAGTACGTATCTGGATCAATTTTTATATAAAAATCGATCTTAATAGTTTTTTCGAATTTTTTTTTAATTAAAAATTACATATCAAGATTGGTTTTTATATAAAAACCGATCCAGATTACGTACTATCAAGATCGGTTTTTATATAAAAACTGATCTTGATAGTATTTTCGATTTTTTTTTTAAAATTACATATCTAGATCGGTTTTTCAATAAAAACCGATCCTGATGTTTTATCGAAGCTAAAAAAAATATTTTTATTTATTTGACCAGCTTCCATATATATTTTGCTGGCCAGCATCCTAATTTTTTTTTTTTGCACAGTAAGAAGCAATAATCAATTAAATATCATATACACATTCTAAATTAATTGTCATAGACATCTTAAACTATTACAAAAAATTCATGTACTTCATACAAAGTTTTGTGAAGCATTACATATTATAACAAGAAATTTAAATCCAAAAAAAAATTAATTAACAAACATACAAGTGACTATTTGGGCTATTTCTTCAATTAACACACATTTATGCAATATACACATTTATGCAATTAATGTAAAGCACAACAACAACAAAAATCAATAATTACCTCTTTTGCAATCACATCACTTGAGATTAAAAAAGACCATAAAAACAAAAACAAAGGTAACAATTAGATGGAAAAACATTTTCCAATAAAAAATACAAAAAAATGTGTTTCAAAAGTATAATAATGAGAAAATTAGATAAAGCTAATATCATGATAGTTGATCGGCCGGATGATTAAGTAACTTGAGAGAGATGTCCTCAAAACTGTAAAACAATATACAAACACCATTAATTAATTTTTGAAACAATAAAAATAAATAAAAACTGGCACAATTGAGCCGGAGGTGCTAGAGGCTCGGATTTGAGAGGAAGAGACGGAGAGAAAGAGAGAGAGAGACACGGAGGAGAGGGAGAGACGGAGACAGAGTACTGAGGATTTGAGAGGGAGATACGGAGACAGAGACAGAGACGCTAAATTGAAAATGAGAGGCGCGAAATGAAAATAAGAAGAACCCTAGCTAAGCTGGTTATATAGGAAGTTATCATTAGGATCGGTTGTTTATAAAGAACCGATCCTAATACAATTTTTTTCTTTCAAAATTTGTTCTGCAAAAAAAAAAAAAAAAAAAATCAGGGTCGGTTTTTTATTAAAAACCGACCCTGATTTTTTTTTTTTTTTTGCAGAACCAACTTTGAAAAAAAAATTGTATCAGGATCGGTTTTATTGCTAAAAACTGATCCTGATAGTATCTGGATCGGTTTTTAGCAATAAAACCGATCCAAATAGTTTTTTTCTTTTATTTGGAAAATCTTTTCATATGGTTATGTTCAAATAAATATAAAACATTACATATTAGAAATATAAGTTAATTATTTAATAAAAATTTTATTTAATTTTCAGATTCTACTTAAATAATATTAAACAGTAGATAGGTACTATTTGACATTGATATTTCATTAATGTAATTTTGATGAAAATTAATGTAATTTATATTATTAAAATTTATGTGATAATATAATTAATTATTTGACATTGATATTTCATTTTGAATTCATTTTGACTATTGAATTTTTTTATACAATCATGCATGATGCATCAATGACTTGTGCCATATAATAATATACATAGGACTTGAACCCTTGTTGTGTGGGGTTGTGAAGGAACGAATACGAACATTAGCATTTGGTTGATCGGAACCGTTAAAATGAAAGAATATCATATTAATTTCACTATTATAAAATTTGATACAATTCGGGATTCATTTACTAGTTCATCAAAGCAAAACAATATAGCAACATCGCACGGCCGTAAATAGTTTACGTTGGATCAAGACTTACAGTTGTCGGGCCTTCGGCACTTTTACGTTATTAATGTTCCATGTTATATCTTGATCATTTTAAAAATTATTACATGTCATTTAATTACAGACCCACCGTTGGATGATCATGCAGAAATGAACGGTCTGCATTCCATTTAACAATTTG
Source organism: Carex pumila (assembly GCA_033356055.1). Classification (NCBI taxonomy): domain Eukaryota; kingdom Viridiplantae; phylum Streptophyta; class Magnoliopsida; order Poales; family Cyperaceae; genus Carex; species Carex pumila. Next base: position 123,458 of record JARJHM010000713.1, read on the forward strand.
ATGCCATTAATAATAATAAAATTGTACAAAATTGATCATGGTAGAGTTGATTTGGCCATACAAAAACAAATAAATAATTTTTATATTTTTCACATTTTTCTTAATATTTATCCGTCTACATGCATTACCAAACAGAAAAGAAAATAAATGGTAGCCGTTTGATGGTTGATAGACCGTCAATATGAGTGGGGTTCAGTGATGTTTCTCATATAAAGTATTATGATCGGTTTTTTATAAAAAACCGATCTTGATACTATTTTTTTTTTAAAGTTGGTTCGGCAAAAATCAACTCTACATGATCACATAAATTTTAATAATATAAATTACATTAATTTTCATCAAAATTGCATTAATATTATTTAAGTAGAATTTAAAAATTAAATAAAATTTCTATTAAATAATTAACTTATATTTCTAATATGTAATTTTTTATATTTATTTAAACATAACCATATGAAAAGATTTTCCAAATAAAAGAAAAAAAACTATCTGGATCGGTTTTTAGCAATAAAACCGATCCTGATACAATTTTTTTTTTCAAAGTTGGTTCTGCAAAAAAAAAAAAAAAAAAATCAGGGTCGGTTTTTTTATTGAAAAAAAAAATGTATCAGGATCAGTTGTTCTAAAAAACCGATCCTAATAGTTAAACTATTAGGATCGGTTGTTTAGAACAACGGATCCTGATACTATCAGAATCGGTTTTTCTAAACAACCGATCCTAATAGGTAAACTATCAGGATCGGTTTTTTAGAATAACTGATCCTGATAGTATCAGGATCGGTTTTATAAAAAATTGATCCTGATAGTTCACAAATTAGGATCGATTGACTAAAAAACCCAATCTAACTAGTTTTTAGGATCGGTTTTGTTCAGAAAACCGATCCAGATAGGTATTAGTATCGGTTGTTTCATATAACCGATCCAGATAGGCCGATCCTGATTCATGTTTTTCCACTAGTGATTATACCAAACAAAGGCACATGGTCTCTATGTGAGAGGTTATGGGTTCGAAACCTAGATGAGGAAAATCATTTGTTGTATTGCAAGGATATTAAATAGTTGGATGGCTTGACCACCAATCTTTACTCAAAAAAAAAAAAATTGTGTGTCTAATTTGTACCAAAACCCTTTTTTCAAGATAGTGATCATGTAGTGAATGAATTTTATTTTAAATAAAAAAAAAAATGACAAGGTGTCTCACACAGTCACACTGTCTTTTATTGTATTCAAATATCTCGTAGGATATTTTCATTAAGAAAGAAATTGAGTATAAATTCAAAATACAAATGCAACCAATTATCTAAAATTTAACCTATAAAAACAGGAAAAAAAAATTACAATAGTATCTTCCTTTAGTTTTAACTTATTGAAGATTAAATTGACATATTTAAATATGTATTTATTGAAGTTTCACCTTGAAAATTAGCGTCTAAATGTCTAATCCTAGAATTGTATTTATTTATTTATGTTATAATTGCTTAAATCATAGAAAATATTCGACCGTGTGAGACCCACATGAGCAAGTAGGAACCAGATCTTATTCCCAAATTCAATGATCAATAAATAAGAGCACTATTACACCAGCCTGCTGGTTCATCCCCTCTTATTTGTTCATGCCCCCATCAACAATTATTAATTAAAATACTATTTGAAATCATTTTTTTAATAGCCCCTCAAATTAGATATATATGATGATAAAACCATAACTTTACATGGTAGAGATTTAAGATTAAATTTTTGCAGGATTTGGTTGAAATTTTTTTTTTTTAAAATGGTAAGGATGGGTTTTAATTTGTGTGCTTAAGGCCCTTTTATTACAAAAAAAAATCCATATATTAATCAATAAAGTACTTGCATTTAATTTGTTGAATTTTATATGTTTTAGATTTGGGTTATTTTGAAAGATTTCCAACCAACTTTGGTACAGTTTCATATATGTGAAATACTTCGTACTTGAATGAAAACTAATTAATTGAAAATAGATTACAACATAAAAAAATTCAATGAATAATTGCATAATAAAGTAATTAATTCCTTATATTAAATTAGGCACAAAAAATTAAAAAATTTCAGTCTATTTTAAATTTAACAAAAATTAGTAGTTAATTGATGATTTGATATATTAATTAATTTACAAGTTTTGAAACTCAATCACCTTTATATAATTTAATTAGAAAAAATGGCAATTTTTAATTTTAACCTTCAAAATTAAAGCCATCACATCATATAAAAAGCTATGTTCCATTCCCATGCAACTCTAGTCTACACATCTCTTTATTCTCATTCACTACTATAAATAAATGCCATATAATTCCAGATAACATCATTCAATCTAAACCATTACCTCTCTCTCTCTCTCTCACACACACACACACTTACACTTTCTCTCTCTAAATCAAACAAAAAAGGAAGAAGAAGGCATGGCAGGTGTGTGGGTGTTCAAAAATGGCATTGTGAGACTTGTCGAGAGCTCTAAGCGCAAAAGTTTGCTCTACGTGCCGACAAATGAGGTGATCGACTCGTACGCTTCTCTAGAAAACAAGCTTCTAAGGCTCGGTTGGGAGAGATATGATTGCAATCATTCCGAATTCTTACAATTCCACAAGAGCACCTCGGTTGATCTCATCTCACTTCCGAGGAACTTCAACCATTTCCGGTCGGTTCATATGTACGACATCGTGGTGAAAAATCGAGAGAGCTTTCGTGTCATCGATGTATGAAGATCGACGATACATGTCATGCTTATATATGTAGTCCTTAATTGGTTTCTTTTTGAGATGATTTGGTTCAATTGCCTTGATGCGTATTATGTTTAAGTTTCTAGTTCTGTTAATTAATGAAGAGAAGGAATTATAAAACTTGTTTAAATTGATCTTCTTTTTTGTTGTTGTATGTTATTAATTTCCATGAATAATTAATATGTCTATATATGTGAATGTGAATATTACAGGTATGAAAAGAGGAGCTAGAAATAAATATAGGGTAAACTTGTCCACTTTGGTAAAAGTAAAGTTTATGGTACGGACATTATTAAAATTCTAGATCAAGTACATGTACCGTTTGAAGATCAAGTACATGCACCGTTTGGAGTTATAGAACTATTATTATAATTTCCAATTTGAAACTTTCCAATTTGAGCATTTGTTGATTTTTCTTTGATCACTTAGGAATAGAGGAACAGTTAAGAGGACCAGTATAAAGTGGAAAAACTGTATTGTGTGAATGTTGTGATTAACATGCTATAATTTTGATTTTATATTGTACTATGTTATAATTAAAATATCAAAGGATAGTCACAGCACTCAAATGATCATACTATGTGAGTCATGCTGTGTTTAAACGTGTCGTGACCACATGTGACTTGCGTGACCATTTAATCATAACTTAGGTTAATTTATTCAAAATTCACCATTTGATCAAGATCTAACAGTTCTAATTATATGTGGCTCACGTGACTACGTGTTGTATTGTGTCGTGGCTAGATCTTTCATGTGACGCACGTGTCATATCGTATCAAATTTTCAAATGATGGTCACGGTATGCGAATGATCACAGTACATGCAGAATATGAGAATCACAACACATAACCAATAACACGCACATTGTGTCGTTCTATACCGTAACAGTCACAAACCCAACATTTTAATATAATAGCGAAATAATAAGATAATCTATATGTTAATCTAGCAGTTCGAAACAGCTACTTTTTTACTTCAACATAAATTAATAACGATCTACTTTTTTGCTAATCCAATTTTTTTGTTATTCCTTTGCTGTTCAAACGCACTTAGAAAATTTAAAATCTCCTCTCATGCTTAAAAAAATAATGCATTCAATAATAGATTAATAACAGGGTTGTTATTAATTATGTTAAATACCAAATAAACTATTTAATTAATAATGAATTTCACAAGGCATTATAACTACCGGTTTGATATTTCGTCAAACTATGCAATATATATGTTGATTGGTCTGGATTATGACTTTATATCTACGTTTTTAAAATTCAAACGGTTAATCGAAACCACTCAATATGATATTAAAATTTAAACGGCTAATCAAAATCACTCAATATGATCTGTATATGAAATATATTTGAAGACTAGAAGCTACATTTTTCAAAAAAAAAATTTACTACTTTTTCTTATATAAATAGAAAATCACTTGATCTAAAGATTATGAACCATTCAAAAATAGTGATTTTTTTTATCTATTTAAAAGATAGTAAAAAAAATTATGAAAAAAGTAAATTTAAACACCAAATATATTTTCATATAAATATTATATTAAACTGTTCTGATTGACCGTTTGGACTTTAAAATATAAATGAGGGTTTCAATGCCTCATGCCTTTCATACCTCATCATATCTCATATTTTATATCTTCATTTTCAAAGTCTAAATTGTCGATCCGAACCATTCAACATGATATCCATACTAAAATATGGTTGGGGATGAAATTTTATAATTTTTCAAAAAAATTTACTATTTTTTAAGATGAGTAGAAAATCACTATTTTTAACTGGTCCAAAAATAGTGATTTAGTACATATCTTAAACAATTGTAAATTTTTTTCAAAAATTATGAAATTTCATCTCCGTACATATTTTAGTATAAATATCATATTGTGTGGTTCGGATCAACAGTTTGGAATTTAAAAACGAAAATATAAAATATGAGGTATGATGAGATATGAAACAAAAAAGTATTGGATCCCTCCTCAATGTAAATATGAAGTCATAGTCACAGCCTCACTCTTATAGAATATAAAATTATCAATTATTATAACTGGATTCTAAATAGCTAGCTATAGCTACGCAATAGCTGCGTTATAGGTTTTTTTGGACTTCAAAAACTATAACACTATTAACCACTTTTTTTTATAATAATTTTAAATAGCTAGCTACGGTTGCGCTATAACTGCATTATAATTTTTTCAAACCTTAAAAGCTATAGCTGTAATCTCTATTTAAAACCTTGATTATAACCAATGTTTTAAAAAACAATTTTACTATGCAGTGACATATATGAATTTGTATGCAGTTTTACTGTTCATTGTTGAAGGAATATAGATAAAATAAAGTTAATTTCTATCACAATAATTGTCTAGCTTAGTGAATTATGCTATTTATCATATTATAAAGGTCGTGAGTTTTAATTTCTCCAACACAAAATAATTATTAGATTTTTTTCAAATCCGCATAACAGCATATACAATCTGCATATTCAAAACTGCATAAATATGGCTGCGAAAGACTACATATGTGGTCCATGCGGCCTGAATCATATAACTAACTCTATTAGTGAGACGAGACAGTAGCACAGTTGGATAGAAAAAAAGTTGTAAGAATATAGCTACCCAAAAGTCAAGAGTTTGAGCCCCGCTGACGACTTCATAGCCTCTGCAAAAAAATTAAAAAAAGAAAAAAAAAACCCACTCTGGTAATAATCTGATTAAATCTAGAGCGCTGGATAAGATCAAACGGACAGGAACATTTCCCCACGCGTCAGCCATAGGCTGCTATTCTTTTTAGCGGTCTACGAGAATTTAATGGTGGACCATGCCTTACATCATTCATATTATCATATCAACCCATCATTCACACCACGTGGTACTCCATGTGAAATACAGGGCCCACTAAGTCGATGTGTTTGCTCAACAGTGCTTCCTGGCACTGCTTTGATGGGATCTACTCAGTCGAGATCGACGTGTTTCCCCTCCAGCGGCTCAGGCACTGCTTGGTGGGTCCTACCACGACAGAAAAAGAAGAAATCATTGATAAATGGGCTACTCGTTGCCCAATACATGGGAAAGCTACTTGAACTTTATCCTCAAAAAAAAAAAAAAAAAAAAAAGCTACTTGAACTATTATTTTCTGAATTTTTTATATATATATATATAACATTAAAAAATACCGAAATAAAGAAAATATCGACCATTTTTGATAATTTTCAGGAATAACCTTCTTCTTGATAATTTAACGGAATTAGTACTGGAATTGCGATTTTGCTGGATAATCTAGCGAGATTGAATTTAACTTGTACAGTTTTATTTAATTAATTCTTCAATTTATAATTCTGATGGAGTTGCAATTCCGCTGATTGGATAATTAAGTGGAATTGGTCCAATTCAATTCCACCAGAATTACAATTCAATTTCGCTAAATTATCCAGCAAAATTACTATTAAATTAAATTGTTAACTATATATGTATATTGTTTTATTAAACACAAATCGGTTCAAATCTACTTAATCTGTTTGTTTTGTTATTATTGAATCAGACAGGTTTCGGAAAAATTATTCAAATAAATTGCAATTCACAGCATTTTAAACGAAAAATTATGTTATTAAACTTCAACCCTTAATATTTAATTTTTAATATTTAAAACTAAGTTATTTGTTTTCTATTATTAATTTATATGTTTCGGTATATTTTTCTGAGATGGAAAGATAAATGTTTAGCCTACCAACTTCAATTTAATTATTCATACACAATTATCTATTTGGATTTCTAATACATACCTCCCATCGTCCCACAGAGTGGGTGTTGCCTTTTGCCACTAAATTAATGCTGATTCTTGTCTGTTTTAGTACTTGATCAAGACCTTTTTAAAATAAGGATGAATTCTTTTGTTATTAAACTTAATAATAATTATGCTATTATTATTATTCTTGTTGTTATTATTGCATTAAGAATCTATTTACAATTTTTTAATTAAGCTAAAATATGTGACTTGATATAACTCAAAACATTTTTTTTTTTTTACTAAAAATGATAATCCGGCTTTTATTTTAAATATGCAATAGTTCAAAATACACATGTGAAGAAAATATATAATTGATTTGTGGGCCCCATTGACAGGTATGGATGTCATACTTCCCAGATTTTATTCTCCTGATATTTTTTTTTCTATGCTGTAAAGTGGGACATCTAGAAAGATATGGAAAACAGGAAAAGGAGACGGTGTGGGGGTCCGGATCCCTCGTGCGTAGTATATTAGTATATTCGGCCGAATAATCTTATTCGATTGTGTAGCCCCTTTTCAAAAATCTTATTCGATTGTAGTCAGAATAGAAAATTTATATTTGATTTGAATATACTGTTTAGAGTATATTAACAGTACATTAATAGTGATAAATATATCAGTTTAAAGTACATTAATAGTGATTTGAATATACAGTTTAGAGTATATTACTCGTTTAGACTACATTAACAGTGATAAAAATATCGGTTTAGAATATATTAATTGTAGTTTATATAACATATTACAGGTTTAGAGTATATTAACAGTAATTTATAACACATATTACCATATACTTGTTTATATATATATATATGAATTCTCATTTAAAATATACATATATAAGTCCGCATAAAAATCTACATATGCAGTCGCATACCGCATATAAACCGAATATTAAAATCCAGCTGACCCAATCTATGGATTTTTAATTGAGACCATCCGATTCGAATATGTCGCTCGAAATTGCTTCACGATTTAAATTTATCTCTTCAGATGTGTGCGCTTCACTTTTAATAGATTATCGCAGATTCATATCCGACGATCCTGATTTAAAATTCAAAAATTGAATTATTTTACTGGATCTGAATTCACATGGTGGAGGAGTAGATATGACACACGTGAAGCATGAATAATTTTGGCATTAATTTGTCGAAGTTTTCATATTTTTACCCTTTTTAAATGCCAGATAAGATTCCAAAGCACCATTTTCACAATAAAGATAAAAGAACTCGGTGCATTTTCTTACAGATAATGAAAGACAAGTTGCTTATGAAAACAAAATTTGTTTTTTTTTTTTTCTATATATATATTTTTTAAAAACACTCCAGCATGATTAGTGTGACGCCAATTATATTTTTTGGTAGCAATAAATTCAGAAAATTTTGAATCTACAGTGATTCAGGAGTTGTTACAGACTGCAACGGCTATTCATTAATAAGCCATTGCATTCTGTAACGACTCCTGAGTGTTAAAAGATACAGCGACAATGTTAAAAATACAACAGTAAATTTTTAGATTTTTCGAATTTGACGAATAATCTGAATTTCATAATAAATACCACTATATTATTGTAGGAATGGAGAAAGACAACTTGATGTGCAACTTGGAGCATGTTACAAAAGTGGATCATATCTTCAGTTTGCTAATGATTCAATGTTTTATTTTAATTTAAATATTTGCCAATATGTAAAGATAAGGGCAATTCATTATTTTAATTCAAAATTGATCTAAAATATCATAGATCATAACATTGTGTTTGCTATATATATAATATTGATGTATATATAACATTGTGTTTGCTATATGAGGAGGGATCAAATGACACCATTTTTTGGTGACATGGAATGACACCGTCTATTTTCAAAGTCCAAACAGTCGATCCAAACCGTTTAACTTGATGGATATGTTAAAATGTGCTTACAGATCAAATTTTACATTTTTCTGAATTTTTTTTTGGTTTATTTAGAGGGGTTCAAAAATTCAACGGTCTGAATATAGCAATTTTGTTAAATACTTAATAAATAGTAAAAAAATTCAGAAAAATGTAAAATTTGATTTCCAAGTTACTCTTAATATATTCATCATATTGAACGGTTTGGATCGACTATTTGAATTTTGAAATTTCAAAAAATGGACATTGTCACACTATGTCACCAAAATAGTAGTGTAATCCGATCCCTCCTCTTGCTATATATATATAATATATTGATGTATATTTATCTGGTTTTGGAACATTTTTTTTTTTTTTTTTTGCCACAGCCGGATTTTACTTAAATCGCAATATTATATCACTATTTCAAAAAGACAAATTGTTGATCTGGGAATTAATAGAGTAGTAGGCAATGAGAATGATATCTCCTTTTGGTTAGACAAATGGTCTGATGAATGTGTCTTTACTGTACCTACCTAAAGCTCTTCCAAATTGCTTTAAACCCCACAATCACTGTATCCAGAGCCTTCACTCATACCAGTATTACTATTCAATTCACTGAATAGCTCACTGGTACCCTACTTACTGAATGGAATCTGTTAACTTCTTCATTGCCCTTTTCCTCACTTTTTGCCAATATCTCACTACTGGATACAATTGTATGGAGATGGCACTCATCTGGACAATTTACAGTAAAGTCCTTGTACAAATGGCTTGAGTATAAAGGGATTAAAAACTCAACCTACACCACACTCTGGAAAATAAAAATCCCTCTTAAGATTAAAATATTCTTATGGTTAGTTAGACAATGCAAAATCTTAATCAAAGAATCTAGCTAAGAAGGGATGGATAGAAGACCAAACCTGTGCCTTTTGTAATTCTTTAGAAATTATAGACCATTTTTTTGTAACATGTCCTGTTATTTCCTCAATTTGAACCTGGATAGCTTCACACAACAATTTTACCTTTAATTGTGAACATCTTGAGGATATATGGTTGCTAGATGCCTGGATCGACAGATTCTTAATTGAATTAATTAGGGCTGCAACTATCTGGATCATCTGGTTAGCCAAAAATAAAATTTGTTTTAATAATTAATGCTACCATACCAACTGTTTCTTCTCTAGGCTCACAAATTATTTCCTTAACATCATTTTGGTGTAAAACTAATTCTAATGAATCATATTTTAAACTAACCTTGGTTCTTTCAATGGATACATCTTATTTGTCTCAGTCAGGCCTAATAATTTTCTCAGAAACCGATACAACAGAGGAAGATCACAGCTGGAATTCAGAGAAAGAATCATTTCTTGAATTAGAGAGTTCAGACCTGGATGAATATCTCAGAGATATAACAGCTTATGAGGCACTGGATGCTGCATACCTCCACTCTTCAGACCCTACTGCACCTAGCTAGTACTTCTTATGCAAGCTCTTCTCCAGTCTCAGAAAACCTTTGTTCTGTTGATTGTAATATTTTGGTTACCCTTAACTGGCAGTATTGGCACACTCTAGATAGTGCTTACCATGTTAGATAAGTAGATATCGCTCTTATTGCTTCACAATTTGAGGGATCCTTTAGTCTTGTTTTAGCTTATTTTGTTCTATGATGCATATCACTTTTGTAAGACAATCCAGTTTTTAATGAAACAGGTGACTCAAGTCACTATTATCAAAAAATATATATATATCACTATTTCAAAAGATTAGCAAAATTATCTCTAAATTTAATCATGCTTTTTTAGATGTATTAATATATAAATTATTAATTGCTCACATACTCATCAAAAATTCTAAATGTTTCAATTTTTCCATCAAAACACCAAAATATCCTATTAAAACTACACATCATACATCCACTTTCAACAATAAATTATATATTATTAGTATTTCCTTTACTAAATTGACCAACTTACCCTTTCTCTTATATGGAGCATTTGGTATGTATAAGCTTTATTGAATTTTACAGTTATTTATTTGTTATTTCAACAAGACGATAAATATTTATTTGTCTTCAAGGAGCGATTTTATATTGATTTGTACCTTACTGGTATGATCTGTTTCATGTATTACATTATGAATAATTGAATATACTTTTTTTTATCAAATAATTTACTGTTATAATGTGCCTTCCAAATCCAATTGATAACAGTTACATTTAAAATGGGTAAATGGGTCAGTTCAAGTTTTAAAAATAAATTAAATAAACAAAAGGATATATTATAAAAAAAAAAAATTTTGTTGGAATAAGATATTTTGGAGTAGAACTAGGGTGTTTTTAAGTTCGTCAAGTTCTTTGGTGAACTCAAGTCTAAAACCTGTCAAATCAGTTTTAAATGATGAATCTGAACCGTTAAAATCCGTTTACCTTACGAGTCATGTGTTTACATATGAAAATTTCAAAAACATTCGAATTAATTTAGGGTATGTTTGGATTGAGAATGAGGTTAGTGAGAAGAGCATGCTAACCCCAAATTCGGAATAGTCGCTAACCCAACATTTCAATAGAATAGTAGAATAGCAGCTAACCCGAGCTATTGCTTGTATTGAGAATAGCGTTTTTTCACCCAAAAGTGAAATAGTGAGAATAGCATGCTAGGAATAGTCGCTAACCCAACTAACCCTGCTATTTCTTTGGCACCCAAATGCACCCTTAGTATAAAGTCAATCAGTCAAAATTAGAAGGTTAATAAATTAATTTTAATGCATTCATTTTTTGAATGTTTTTTGACTGCTTGACTTTATACTAAATTAATTTAAATGTTGAAACTTTTCACACGTAAACGCATCACTCTTAAGGTAGGCTGGTTTAAATGATTCAAATTCGTCATTTGAAACCAATTTGACAGGTTTTAGATTTGAGTTCATCAAAAAGCTTGATAAACTTAAGAACACCCTAATTCTACTCATATGTTTTGATGAAAACATTGAAACTTTTAAAATAACAGTTGCCTTCTAACAGTTTTGGATGCATCTAGATTTTGGATCCGTATCCTCCCAGCTATCTGATTCAACACAATTGAGAAAGACGGCTCTGATTTAATTTCATTCGGTTCTAGCTCGGGATGGTTGAGGTGGTGATAGGCCTAAATTATATACATATTCGATCTGATTTTTATCACGAAATAACACCAAATATCTTGTATTTTGAATATAAAGTGAATAGATTACACCTAGGATCAAGTTACTGCGTTTGCTTGGTTTTAACTTACAGGAAATGAAGAAAAATGAAGAAAAATCGAAGAAAAATGCCCACTGCGAACACACGGTTTGGAATATGGGCAAAATAAGTACTTAGATGGATTTTTGGACACGCGCCAATTTTAAAAAGGTATAATAAGCTATACATCAAAATCCGTGCAAAACCGAAGAAAAATGCCCACTGCGAACACACGGTTTGGAATATGGCCAAAATAAGTACTTAAATGGATTTCTGGACGCGCGCCAATTTTAAAAAGATATAATAAGCTATACATCAAAATCCGTGCGAATGCACGGATCTCGATGCAGCCGCACTCTGATCGCACAGGAAAAGTCCGAGCCTAGTGCGGATCTCGATGCATCCGCAGTGCGGATTGTTAGGACGCAGTGCGGATCTCAGCGCGAATGATACTGTAGCAGTGCGGATCCCAGTGCGGATGATACTGTAGCAGTGCGGATGGTACTGTAGCAATGCGGATTGCAGTGCGGACGCACTGTAGCAGTCAGCTAAAAATAGAGTCTGAACTTAAAACGATCATAACTTTTGACCCGTAACTCCGATTAAGGCTTATGACCACTTTTTGGAAAGCTAGCGAGAAAATCTACAACATGAGAAACTAAAAACTAAAATTTTTCTCAGTGCGGATCAGCCCATCCGCAGTGCGGCTCGGAGCACCCGCACTGGACCCGCAGAAAGCCAAAATTGCACGTTTTTGACAGTTTTTCTATTTTTGGTGCATCATGGACGCGTTTTGACAGCTATATGTGGACAAGACAATCCTGAAAAACAATTCAAATATAACACCCACTAACTCCACTTCCTAGGCTCTTAATTGGACATGATCCTTGGCTATAAAAGAGGGGATCTCTTCTCATCTCTTAGATCATCTCATCTCATCTCATCCAATCCATCATCTCTTCCCTTCTCATTCTCTCTCTACACACTTAGCGATAAATTCTGGAGAAAGGAAAGCTTTCAAGCAAGGAGAAGAAGGGTTTCCTGAGCAAGAAGTCGGCAAGATTGAGGGCTTTGATCAAATAAAGGGTGTAATCATTTCTTTATTTCATTTCTTCTTACTTTTGCCAACTTTTGTAATGGATCTCTCCATGAGGGAGTAGTTCTCTCTCTAGGGGTTTAGGTAAATGCATGAACTTGTTTAATTCTATTTTATTCGGTTATTTGTTTTTATTATGATTGTTTTATGAGATTTGATGTTAATTTCTGTGATTTAATAATTTGTGTTAATTACATAATTAGTACTTGAATTGTAGTATCCCGTTTTGAATTCGAAAGAATCAAAATTGACTGTGATCAATAGGATAGTACCAAATTATGAATGCAAATACTTTAGGTTTAGGTTAAGATTGTAACCAATTTAATCTAAGCCGGAACTATAGAAATTAAGGTTAGGAATTTGGTGAAGAACCTAATCGTGAAGTCAAACCCTAATTAGGACATCTCAATTCAAATCGGGTATTGGTATGATGGACTTAATTGCGAAGTACCAATATTTGAGGAGAGGAGAGACTAACAAGAGCTTATAGGTCTAGGTAGCTAGGGTGGGGAACTTCATTGAGAAGTTCGAGTTACCTAGGCACGTTATTAATTTACGAAAGTAACCCTTAATAACATATTAGGTTAGAAACCTCGTCAAATCATACATGAATTCAAACAAATACCGAATTAATAGCGTTAGCAAGGAATTGTAGACCAAAGACCCCTAGATCTCTAAATCTTGAAAGCAAACCAATTTCTTTCTTTTACTTTTATTTACAATTATTGTTTCAAACTCCTTTCTCTTGGGTATTGAACCCAACCTTAGGAATTGTTAGAACAAACCCCCCAATTTACTTTTATTGCACTTTACTTTATTTTATTTTCTGAAATTTATTACTAAAGTTTGAACTAAGTTTTTATCGTACTCCCTGTGGATCGATACCTAAAATACTACTTTGATAGAATTGTGCACTTGCAATTTAACTCAAACGCGTGTTAAAGGTTTAAAAGGTACATCTTATTGTACTAAAACTTTGTGCATACGCTTTTGCGCGCATCAGGTGGCAGTATTTTTTGTGCTTTGAGATTTGTGCCAAGTTAAAAAGAATAATTTTGGACTATCTGATTCAATTGTACTCAGTCGGGTAACCTGAGAGGATGCGAATTCCTATAAGTCATGTTTGGTTGTGGAGTAAAATTAAACTAGATTAAATTTTCTATTTCAAGCTAAATTGGAGTAAGTTAATCATATTTGGTGGAGTAAGCTAAACCACATTTCTAGATAATGTAAGTTACTCCGATTTAGCTCAAATCTTATTCTATTTTAAACCGCCTATATTACTCCTCGTTTGACTCCTTAAGCATGAAGTAAGAGGTTTACTCCACCTCTTACTCCACAATCAAACATAGCCATATATTTTATGCACATTTCTGCAATCCACCTTATTAAAAGGAAAATTAAAATTTTACTTGTAATAATATTAAAAAACTTGGGTCAGTGCATTTATTTGTACTTGTCAATTGTTATTACTATTATGAGAGATGGAGGTGTGACAGGTGTCACACCCAACTTAGTGCCATTGGCCCATCATACATAGAGTGGAAAAAACGTGTCATATCGTGCCGTGTTGTGGCTAACACGTCATGACTTTGGTCTTGTGCCGTGAACAAGTGAACAGTGATCTGTGCTGTGTCGTGATCAAAATGTCAAGGGGTGGTCACGGCATGCAAGTCACGCTGTAACTTGTGTGCCGTGTCCAAATGTAACTAGTCACGTTTCTCACGTTTAACTATTTTTTTCATAATTTAAATTAGTTTCTTCACGATTCATCATTTAATTAAGACCTAATGGTCCTAATTACATGTGACTCGCGTTATTACGTTCCGTGCTGTGGCTGGATCTTTCGTGTGCAATGACCAAAATGTCAAAGGTGATTACAGCATGTGACACTAGCGCGAGTCACAGCATGGAATAGTACTAGCACGTGCCGTGCATTTCCGTGACGGAGCCGACTACGTCGTGCTATTTTTCCCACACTATTTGTACATGAAATAACCCCTTTTTTATTAATAAGAAAATAAAATATAAAATATCGATAAGAGAGTGTTTATTGAGAAATTCAATATTTAAAAAAATTGTGATTGTTTATAACGTGGAACGGACGTTATTAACTATAATGTTCATATTACTGAATATAATTAACTCTAATTAATTAAAAACGCAAAAAAAGCACATCCTAGATAATCTAGACGTTACAGTTAATAACGTTCGTTGGACATTATAAACAATTATGGTTTTCTTAGATTTTGAATTTCTGCAAAAACTTTCTTTGTTATCGATATACTTTTTTTATTTTTATTAATAAAAAATTCGGTGAAATAATATTGATATTGCACTTGAAATGACAACTCAACGTGTGTGTGTGTTTTTGAAAGAAACTTGTGTCCGTGTGTAAAAAGTTATCACACATTTATCCAATTTTATACAAATTATAATACATATTACTAAAAAGTTACATTATACTACATGAATACTTAATTACACAAATTTATTCTACATAAATACTAAATTACACTAAATTAACATCAAATGAACTATAAATTAACACTACATTAGCACTACATTACACTAAATTAAAATCAAATAAATGCTAAATTAATACTACATTAGCACTAAATTACACTAAATTAAAATTAACACTAAATATACTCCAAATTAACACTAAATTACACCAAATACTAATTTCACACTACATTTCACAAAAACAATCTAAAAATACTAAACAAACTAAATTAAATTAGTTATTTATTTTAATTCGGCTAAAATAAAAAAATTAAAAAAAGAAGAATTTTTACCTTATCAAAATCGTAGATCTGAAGAGTTTCTAATTCTCTTCGATAATCTGAACATTTTGAAACAATTGGATGGAAAAATGGTTGAGTATATTGAAAGAATAAAAAAAAAAAGAAAAAAAAAAAGAAAAGAACTTACCGTTGCAGAAGTGCAGAAGAAGGCTCGGACGGGGGGAGAAGAAGGAGAAATGGGGGAGTCCGCGGGCGGGTGTTTGAGAACAAAGCTCCACCGATCCGTAGGATCGGTGTAGGGCTTTTTGGGATTTTCTGTGGCCGACTCATTGCACTGACGAAAAGTGAGCTACACCGGTCCCTAGGACCGGTGTAGTTTTGATTTTTTTTGCTCCACCGATCCTAGGGATCGGTGGAGGCTAGTTACAGAAAATCAGGTCTTCAAAGACTTGTTTGAATGAATTATTTTACCGTAATTCTAAATAAAAAAAAAAATCGTGTAAAGGGGTGGACATGTAAGAGTCATGATTTCCCACTTTTATGGCGTTTTTATAGGTTCGGACCAGTTCCATTCCCCGGATAAGTATCATCTCATGTATTGACCAGTGGCAGTGGGATCTACTACTTCACAACTTTATATTAACTCAAGTACCTATTCGGGATGGCACAAGTTTCTAAAAGTTCTGTTACCATGGTGTGGGATCTACTACTTTACTACTTTACAACTTTTATGGCGGATTATTAGATCGAATCCTCTTGTCTCCTGTTTTCTGTCCACTGAGTTATTGTTAGTGGACCATATATTTAAAAATTAACAATGAATCGGCTCTAGCTGCAGTGATTGAGGGGTTAGAATTTTTTTGCATCTCGGAGGGCAGGTGATCTGTTTCTGCATGTTATTTGTGCTTTAAAGATCTCTGTACAACATTAAAAGAACAATCTGAATCCACTGATTATAAAAGATTCTCTTTTATGGTACCTGAAAGGATACAGATTCGCCTCCCCCTCTCAGAATTTTATTTGCATCATCCGATATTCTGATTTGTAATTGAGGTAAAATAAAATTTATTGAATTATAATTATACTCAGAATTAGAAGTTAGGACATTATTTTTTATATAGTCTCTAATTAGCTAATGAATTTTAATCCAATTAGCTATTTAAATCTAATTCGCTATTTTTTTCCCCTAACAAAAATTCATAATATGTTCATCTATATATATATATGGGCTATGGTGCATTGCAATGCATAGGCACCCTTATGCATTGAACCATAAATCACCGATTCAATGTCCATATGACCGATCCAAACTGTTTATCTTGTTTCTCTTACATTTTTCTAATTTTTTTACTATTTATTAAGCCACTTTGAAAATTGCTGATTTAACGGTGGCTTAACTAAATAGTAAAATCAGAAGCCACCGTTGGATCAGCGATTTTCAAAGTGGCTTAATAAATAGTAAATGTAAAATTTGGTCTCCAAGTACATTTCAATATAGATATCACATATAATAGTTCAGATTGACTTTTTGAATTTTTGAAATTTCAAATTTGCACCGATAGCACTTTGACCAAAGTGCTACCGAATGCATATTACTCACACTCTATATATATATAGAGTGGGGTTAAAATGCACCCTCCTTTTTGTGCTCCAAACGTGCACCTTCCCTCGTTTCTTTATATTTTAAAATTCAAATAGTTGATTTGAATCTACCAACGTGTTCTACATATTAAAATGTGCTTGGAGACCAAATTTTACATTTTTTGGAAATTTTTTACTATTTTTTCAGAATTTTTGAAAATCATCACTGTGTTGAATTTTTTATTGTTGTTAAGTTTAATAAAAAATTCTGAAAAAATAGTAAAAAATTTCCAAAAAATGTAAAATTTGGTCTCCAAGCACATTTTAATATGTAGAACACGTTGGTAGATTCAAATCAACTATTTGAATTTTAAAATATAAAGAAACGAGGGAAGGTGCACGTTTGGAGCACAAAAAGGAGGGTGCATTTTAACCCCACTCTATATATATATATAGAAAGAGAGAGGGATCAAGTTACAACAAGCATTTTCTACATTTTGAAAGTCCAAATTGTCGATCCAAACTGTTAGATGTGATCACTACCAGATAAAATTGTATGAAGATGACACTCCTCTGGACAATTTACAGTAAAGTCCTTATACAAATGGTATGAGTGTAGAGGGATTAAAAACTCGACCTACACCACACTCTGGAAAACAAAAATCCCTCATAAGACTAAAATATTCTTATGGTTAGTTAGACAAGACAAAATCTTAACCAAAGACAATCTAGCTAAGAAGGAATGGATAGAAGACTATGCCTTTTGTAATTCTTTAGAAACTATAGACTTTTTTTTTGTAACATGTCTTGTTATTTTCTCAATTTGGATCTGGATAGTTTCACACAACAATTTGATCTTTAATTGTGAACATCTTGATGACATATGGTTACTAGATGCCTAGAGCGACAAATTCTTAATAGATCCACTTTCAACAAAACGATACATCCACTTCACACAAAAATTCTAAATGTTTCAATTTTTCCATCAAAACACCAAAATATGCTATTAAAACTACACATCATACATCCACTTTCAACAATTAATATTTTTTTAGTATTTTTTTTTACTAAATTGACCAACTTACTCTTTCTCTTATATGTAGCATTTGGTATGTATAAGCTTTATTGAATTTTACAGTTATTTATTTGTTATTTCAACAAGACGATAAATATTTATTTGTCTTTAAGGAGCGATTTTATATTGATTTGTACCTTACTGGTATGATCTGTTTCATGTATTACTACATTATGAATAATTAAATATACTTTTTTTTTTATCAAATAATTTACTGTTATAATGTGTCTTCCAAATCCAATTGATAACAGTTGCATTTAAAATGGGTAAATGGGTCATTTCAAGTTTTAAAAATAAATTAAATGAACAAAATGATATATTATAAAAAAATGTTGGAATAAGATATTTTGGAGTAGAACTAGGGTGTTCTTAAGTTCACCAAGTTTATTGATGAACTCAAGTCTAAAATTTATTAAATTAGTTTTAAATGATGAATCTGAATCGTTGAAACCCGTCTACCTTACGAGTGATGCGTCTATATGTGAAAATTTCAAAAACATTTATGTTTGGATTGAGAATGAGGTTAGTGAGAATACCATGCTAACTCCAAATTCGGAATAACCGCTAACCCAACATTTTAATAGAATAGCGGAATAACAGCTAACCCAAGCTATTTCTTGTATTGAAAATAACATTTTTTTTTATTCACCCAAACGTGAAATAGTGACAATAGCATATTAGGAATAGTCGCTAACCCAACTAACCCTGCTATTCCTTAGCACCCAAACGCACCTCTGTATAAAGTCAATCAGCCAAAATTAGAAGGTTAATAAATTAATTTTAATGCATTCATTTTTTGAATGTTTTTTGACTGCTTAACTTTATACTAAATTAATTTAAATGTTAAAAAATTTCACACGTAGACGCATCACTCTTAAGGTAGGCGGGTTTAAATGATTCAAATTCGTCATTTGAAACCAATTTGACGGGTTTTAGATTTGAGTTCATCAAGAAACTTAATAAACTTAAGAACACCCTAATGCTACCTAGATATTTTGATGAAAACATTGAAACTTTTAAAATAACAGTTGCCTTCTAACAACAGTTTTGGATGCATCTAGATTTTGGATCCGTATTTGACTCAACACCATTGAAGAAGACGGCTCTGATTTAATTTCATCCGGTTCTAGCTCGGGATGGCTGAGGTGGCAGTATTATTTGCGCTTTGAGATTCGTGCCAAGTTACAATTAAATAACAATTTTAGACCATCCGATTCAATTGTACTCAGTCCGGTAACCTGAGAGGATGCGAATTCCTATAGATTTTATGCACATTTCTGCAGTCCATCTTATTAAAACGAAAATTAAAATTTTAATTGTCAGTTGTCAGGAATACATAATAATATTAAAAAAATTGGGTCAGTGCATTTATTTGTACTTGTCAGTTGTCATTACTATTTCGAGAGGTAGAGGTGTGACAGGTGTCACACTCAACTTCGTGCCATTGGCTCATTGTACATAGAGTGAAAAAAATGTGTCGTGTCGTGTCGTGTCATGACTAACACGCTATAATTTTAGTCTCGTGCTGTGACCAAGTGAACAGTGATCCGTATCATGCCGTGATCAAAATGTCAAGGAGTGGTCGTGACATGCAAGTCACGCTATGACTCGCATGCTGTGTCCAAATGCAACTGATCACGTTTAACTAATTTTTTTTCATAATTTAAATTAGTTTCTTCATAATTCATCATTTAATTAAGACCTAATGGTTCTAATTACATGTGACTTGCGTGATTACATGTCGTGCTATAACCGAATTTTTCGCGTGCTGTGACCAAAATATCAAGAGGTGATCACAGCACGTGACACACGAGTCATAGTACGGAATAGTAACACGTGTCATGCATTTTTGTGATGGAGCCAATTACGCCGTGCCATTTTTCTCACACTATTTGTACAAGAAATAACCCCTTTTTTATTAATAAGAAAATAAAATATAAAATATCGATAAGAGAGAATGTTTATTGAGAAATTCAATACTTAAAAAGATTGTGATTGTTTATAACATGGAACGAACGTTATTAACTATAATGTTCATATTACTGAATATAATTAACTCTAATTAATTAAAGACGCAAAAAAAAGCACATCCTAGATAATCTAGACGTTACAGTTAATAACGTTTGTTGGACATTATAAACAATGAGTGAGTCTATGGTACTATGTATATCACGGGTTGTTACTGTGCTACGGCTCTATATTCGAATTTTCAAATTATAACGGTTAATCTGAACCGTTCATATTGTTCTCCATATTAATATGTATTTGGAGATCAAATTTTACATTTTTTAAAAAAAATTTACTATTTTTTAGATATTTAGAAAATCACTTGATCTGAAAATTCAGAACCATCCAAAAACAATGATTTTTAATAAATTTAAAAAAATGGTAAACAAATTTAAAAAAAAAAAGTAAAATTTGGTTTCCAAACACATATTAATATAAAGAACAAGATGAACAGTTCGGATCGACCGTTAGAATTTAAAAACTCGAATATATAGCCGTAACACGATAACAAATCGTAATATACATAATACAATAGACTCACTCATAAACAATTATGGTTTTCTTAGATTTTGAATTTCTCCAAAAACTTTCTTTGTTATCGATATACTTTTTATATTTTTATTAATAAAAAAGTCAGTGAAATAATATTGATATTGCACTTAGAAATAACAACTCAATGTGTGTGTTTTTTTGAAAGAAACTTGTGTCCGTATGTAAAGGGGTGGACATGTACGAGTCATGATTTTCAACTTTTTTGGCGTTTATAGGTTCGGACCAGTTCCATTCCCCGGATAAGTATCATCTCATGTATTGACCAGTGGCACTGGGATCTACTTTTGATCAAAAAAAAAAGGACCAATGGGATCTACTACTTTACAACTTTATATTAACTCAAGTACCTATTCGTGATGGCACAAGTTTCTAAAAGTTTTGTTACCATGGTGTGGGATCTACTACTTTACTACTTTACAACTTTTATGGCGGATTATGAGTTTGAATTCCCTTGCTCTCTGTTTTTCTGTCCACAGAGTTATTGTCAGTAGACTTTAAGTTTAAAAATTAACAGTGAATCGGTTCTAGCTGCAGTGATTGAGGAGTTAGAATTTTTCTGCATCTTGGAGGGCAGGTGATCTGCTTCTGCATATTATTTGTGCTTTGAAGATTTGTACAACGTTAAAAGAACAATTTGAATCCACTGATTATAAAATTTATTGAATTATAATTAAACTTAGAATTAGAAGTCAAGACATTATTTTTTATATAGTCTCTACTTAGCTAATGAATTTTAATCCAATTCACTATTTTCTTACCCCTAACAAAAATTCATAATCCGTTCCTGTGTATATATATAGAGAGAGGTTGGCTAAGATCAAAGTGGTAGTTCCTGAGCTTTGGTGCTACTAATTAGTTTTTCAATTTTCAAAGTTCAAAATGTCGATTCAAACCATTCAAGTTGATCTCTATATTAAAATATGCTTGGAAACCAAATTTTATATTTTTCTGAATTTGTTTACTATTTATTAAGCCACTTTGAAAATCACTAATTCAACGGTGGCTTAACAAAACAGTAAAATCAGAAGCCACCGTTGGATCAGCGATTTTCAAAGTGGCTTAATAAATAGTAAACAAATTCAAAAAAATATAAAATTTGGTCTCCAAGCACATTTCAATATAGATATCACATCTAACGGTTTAGATCAACTTTTTGAATTTTGAAATTTGAAATTTGAACCAATAACACTTCGGCCGAAGTGCTACCGAATGTATATTAGTCACTCTCTCTCTCTCTATATATATATATATACATATAGTATACCTCTCTAAATACTAATTGTTTTAAAAAAAAAATTGACAGTGGTTGTCAACTGTCAAACGTTTATATTAAGAATAAAATGTCAGATTACATCCCACAATCACACATGCATCTTTAGTGAACTCTAATTACTATTATCTCTTATCATTATACGAATCATCCAATTCTTGCAAATTTATTAGACCAGACGCTACTAAATACTATCTTAAATTCATAGCATAAAAATGAAAGTCCGTCAAATGATATCGTCCCTGCATAAATAAATCATCCAATTGAAAAAATAGTAATAGCAATTGTTACATTTCTAATTTTTACACATCTAATTAAACCCAATTTCACAACAAAATCCGTATATTTTTTTTCTAGTATATCAATTCATCGAGTGCAAAGCTTCGTTTTTGAAAGAAACTTTTATGGGCCTCATTTCTTGGCCCAGCCCATTATACTTCTTAAAAAGTTTGTTTTTGGAAATTTTTATAGGACTAGACAGTTTGATTAATTTCATTCCACAGTTCTCAATTTGTATGAATTAATTTGATTGGAAAAATTTCTAGAAACTTGTTCACCAAGAAAAGAATTTTGTTATCAAGCTGTTTGTTTTAGAAAAATTATGAATAATTCCTTTCCTAATTTTCAATTTGATGAAAAGACTGAAATTTTTTTTAATTGAATTTTGCATGGAGGAAAGGAATTTTGTTATCAAGTTGCTTGATTTAGAAAACTTTTTGGGACTTGAATACATCTCACACAAAATACCCCACAAAATACTAATTACAAATGCAGCAATTTTGAGAACCAACTAAAAGCTAGCTCATTAATTAGATTTACTGGTACTGTTTTTGAGAAATAACTAAAAGGTAGCTCATTAATTAGATATACTGGTACTGTTTTAGTTAAGCATATTATACTGGTAAGAAGATATTACTCTACCAAAAACAATCATTAATAGAGGAATATTAATTTATATAAAATATCCAAAACTCACTGCAAAAGAACAAAATGTTGTCACATTGTCATCTAACAATTATGAATAATCCATGAACAAAAACAAACTCTCTAAAAACATGAATACCAAGAGTTCTACCAGAGAGAACCAACAACAAAATTCAACATTTTAAAACCCGCTACAAAATTATGCAGCAGCAGTTGCCGCGACATTAGATGCAGCGAGCCTCTTCCTAGCCTCTTCAATAATATCTAGAATGCACAACTTATATATGAAAACAAATAATATATGTGTGATCACCAAGCTTCCGTTGTACTTGTAATAGATAAATAATTATATGTTTTATGTTATGTTTATACCATAAACACAAAAGTGAGTATAAGTTCTATATTTTCGTGCCAATAAAATATTAGAGAAAATCAAATATAATATCATATATTTTTTACTCAAAATTGAGTACAAGCTTTCTTCCATTTTTATCTCTCTACCATACTCGCAGATGCCGTTGATTTTTTTTCTTAAAATTAATTAACATTTAATACTAATCATGGGGTATGATGTCGAAAATATTTTTGTTATGCTTTTCATTGTCTAAAATTTCATACATTATGATAACAAATTATAATTTTTTTTCTTCCTAAATTCTATGTTTTTCTAATTGAAAAAATCAATACATTTGTGAAAAAGAAATTTTAACAGATCAACCGAATAAGTTAAAAAATATTTGTAAATCCACTATGCATCCACACTGCAAATCAAATAAACATAACAAAATTTCGTGTAATATATGATCAATAGCAAATAAGTAGTAACATTTTAAAAAAAAAAAAAAAAATCTATGTGAAGTCCCTCAATTTACTATGAATAAAGCGTAAATCCTTTTACCATTTTAAAATCATTAATAAAAAAATAAACACAGCACATAAATAATTATTTACAGAGATGGTAAATAATTACAGCAATTTTGTAATCAATATCATTATTTTTGTTGTAAAGAAATTGAAATAATCATCTCATACACCAAAAGTAACTAAGGATATATCACATGTTTAAAAAGAAAAAAATAATAATAATAATAACGCAGCCGTATTTTTTTTCTAACATTCACATTGAGATTGCAGCTTTTACTCTACAATTGATTCCACTAAAACTTCAAACAATTACTTCGTTGAAATTGAGTATTTTTCATGGGTCAAACAAGAAACTTCAAAGAAAGAGAGATGCTAACAGTCACCTTAATGCTCTCTATTGACTTTCCTCTCTCTCTCTCTGTACAGTTCTTTGGTTAATTCCTTTGTCTTCTTCCCTACCAGCTCTCTCTCTCTCGCTGAATGAGAAAGAAATCGAACCAAAGATGCCACCTTTATTACATTCTGTCGTTCATTTCCTCTCTCCTACTTCTCCGTGTGAAACTCATCAATTCTCATAACAACAGCTGCAATTCAGGCGATTTGTATTCTCTTCGTCACTTCTATGATGGTCTCGAATCAAAGGCGGTGCTTGATTGGAGCTTCAACGATTCCTCGTCAGATTGTTGCAACTGGATTGGTGTCAAGTGCGATTCTGTTAATTCTGTTGTTGGGTCGAGAGTAAGCGGGATTTTTCTCTCGAATAAGAGCTTAAAAGGAATTCTCTATGATTCCTTTACCGGGTTTGATCGACTCGGGTACATTGATCTCTCTCACAATTCCTTTTATGGCACTGTCCCATCAAGTCTTTTCCAGTTACCGCAACTCAAATCGCTTAACCTCAGCCTGAATTCATTCTCTGGTGCTATTTCTTCAAGCTTAAACAACCTCCCTTCAATTCAGGTTTTCGATATATCATTCAATCAGTTCAATGGAACTCTCCCGATTCTACCCAGTTCTCGGGATTTGCGAGAATTCGATGTCACAGGTAACTCATTTTACGGTAACATCACCTCGGGCATGTGCATTTACTCGGGTATGGTTAAGATTCTTCGTTTCTCAATGAACAAACTATTTGGTGATTTCCCGACTGGCTATGGCAACTGTACCAGTCTCGCTGAGCTTTCACTTGACATGAATGGTCTCACTGGTACACTACCAGATGATCTGTTTAACCTCTTGAATCTTACCAAACTGAACTTGCAGAGGAACTCACTTACCGGTAGACTGAGCCCCAAATTCGGTAACCTTGCTAATCTGGTAGAGATCAATCTTTCAGCCAATAATTTCACTGGTAGGATACCTGATGTGTTTGACAAACTCACAAAGCTAGAATCTCTGTACGCCTCATCTAACACATTCACCGGCCTTTTGCCGCTGTCTTTGTCAAACTGTTCCGCTCTCAAAGTCCTTAGCTTGAGAAATAATTCTCTGATTGGTGAAATTAATCTCAATTTCTCATCTTTGTCAAGACTAAATACACTTTCTCTCGATACCAATAACTTCAATGGTAAAATCCCTTGCAACCTCCCGGAATGTAAACAAATGAAAGCCCTAAGCCTTGTAGGAAATAACCTAGTAGGCGAGATCCCATTGAGTTTTGTTAATTTCACATCGATCAATTACCTGTTGCTTTCGGGTAATATATTCTCTAACCTAGCCCGAGCACTGCAAATCCTACAAAACTTGCCGAATCTTACAATCCTTACTCTGACAAGAAGTTTTTACGGTGGTGAAACCATGCCGTCAGATGGGATTAACGGGTTTATAAACCTAGAGGTGTTTGTCATGGCGAATTGTGCACTTCAGGGTTATATCCCGCCTTGGTTTGCAAATTTAAACAAATTGAATGTGCTAGATATATCTTGGAACCAGTTAACTGGTACGATTCCTCCCTGGCTGGGAAATTTCGAGCATCTGTTCTACCTGGACATCTCCAATAACTCTTTAAATGGAGAGATCCCTGCCAGCCTGACACATATGAAGAGCCTGATGCTCTTCAGTAACTACGAGAAACAGATTGCATCCATTCCGGAATTTTCTTTCTTTTGGCGGAGAAACTCAACCAGTCAAATGCTCCAATACAATTATGTGAGAAGCTTTCCGCCTTCTCTGTATATGTCCCACAACAAACTAGTGGGGCCCATTTCACCTGATTTCGGCGACCTCAGAGGACTTCTAGTGCTAGATCTAAGTTACAACAACTTAACGGGTACAATACCCAATAATCTGTCAGGTATGTCTAGCCTAGAGATCTTGGATTTGAGTCACAATGACCTTACTGGTACAATACCGGCCTCTCTTATCAAGTTAAACTTCCTGTCAAAATTTGATGTGGCATATAATAACCTAACTGGTGAGATCCCAACTGGAGGCCAGTTTTCGGCTTTTCCACCTGACTATTTCAAGGGAAACCCCAATCTTTGCGGGCTCGTCTTCAATCAATGCCACCAGGTGACCGACACCGACACGCCAGAGTTGCATTCTACTAAGAACCACAAAAACAACAAGGATGTGATTATCAGTGCAGTAATTGGTATCGGAATTGGTTTTGTAGCAGGATTGAATCTAGGGCTCAAGAGCAAAACTATAAAAGAAAGTATGTTACTGCATCCGATTTAAAATTCCAGTTTTCCTTATCTACGAATCAAAACTTTATTGTTATTGTGTTGTTTTGTTATCTTTTTTTTCTTTTTCAAAGAGCGGGTGCAAATATTTGTAAAAGAGTATAGTTTTCTTGATGAAATATCAAGAGGAGACAAGCACCTCACCTGAGATTAAATCTTTGAGCTGCTAGGAGAAGAGCATTAAGCAAGTCGGTCTTTACTCTAGGATTTAGATTGTATCCTTCACTTTTGATCTAAAAAAATCTTTGGCATGGATCTGAGGCAAGAGCGAGAGAGAGATGGCTGAGGCGGATTTTTTTTTTTTTCTTTGGGAAGAAGGGATCGGAGAGGAGTGCGTATCCTCTGAGATATCTCAAATTTTGCGTGACCGACGTGTCAGGTGCCTATTCGGGGGTGATGTAGGGGTCAGTATTATGTGCGTTTTGAGATTCGTGCAGAACGTATTTAAACGGTTGAGATTTTCATTTTTAATAGGCTCACGTTAATGGCTCGAAAAACCAAAGTACTAATTTTTTTTCATTTTTCATTTTTAATATTTTTCATTACCTACTTACAAAGCAGTGTTTAATCATAACATTTCAATTAAGAACCTGTACCATATATGCCACAGTAGCACTATTTTCCAATTTGATACGAAGGAGTATCAAATAAAAATTATAATTTTCGAACGCTTAAAAAGGAAAAAAAATGTGTCTAATATTAATTAAATAATAATTTCATCTCCCATGTGAAATTCTTTGAAAATATCTTTTAAACAACCGGAGTTGTTTGACTTGTTTTTTTTTTTAATATTATCTATAAATATATCGAATAACTAAAGTTAAAAAAAAAAATACAATTTTAATATTACATACCAGTTCTGTGTGTTCTAACTTATAAAATCTAAATAAAATAAATTTCGCATCATGTCAAAACTAAACTAAATTAAACTAAATTAACTAGTTGTCTTGCCTTGCTTGATATTTTAATAATCAATTTACTAAATTTAAACATGTTACTTTACTCTATAAATTACTTGGCCTCTACATAAACAACACAAGGAGGAAAACCTTAATTCATTCCTTGGTCTTTCTTTTTCTTCAATTATAATTGAGAAAGAGGGCTTCATTGAAAGAAATAAAATAATTTAAGGAGTTGAATAAAATAATTGGAGAGCTCTATACAAAATCCTATAAGAAAAATATATAATTTTTAAAAAATTTCATACTCGGCCCAATAGCATGAAATGAACCAACTTTGAGTAAATATATTTTCTCACTTGATGCAATAAGTTACGTAGATTTGTTGAACTACAATTTATTATTTATAGTTTAATAATAAATTGTTGCATTAAGTTGTTTCTTATTCATACTTTTCTCCATGATACCTTTAACATGATTTAATCTAGAATGCACAACTTATATATGAAAAAAAATAATGTATGTGTGATCACCAAACTTCCCTTGTACTTCTAATAAAATATATAATTATATATAGCACACTCTTATGTTATGTTTATACCATAAACATAAATGAGTATTAAGTTCTATAGTTTTGTGCTAACAAAATATTAGAGAAAATCAAATATAATGTCAGATTATACTTTATTAAAAAATGAATAGAAACTTTCTGCTCTCGCTCTCACTCTCTCTCTCTCTATAATACTCTTGTGCGACTGTTGTCATCAGGAAGCAAATGAAAGAGAAACTTAACAGTGTGAAGTTAATATAAGAATTAGGATTTAGATTTTTTATTAAACGAGGCAAAATCAAATTTGACAATCTTAACGATAAAGCGTTACAAGTCTAGATTACACACACTGTTTTCAAGAAACAAAGTTAAACTTAGCTTCATTTGGTTCAACGCAATATTCTACCATGTTTAATGAAAAAACTCATCCTACCTACTCAAATTCAGTTCTAATTAGAATATTTGATTATATAATAAATTGTTGCATTAAATTACTTTTTATTTACGATTTCATTTTTTATTTATCCTTGAAAATTTGTTTAATTTTATATTTACTATTATACTCTTTATTATATTTAACAATTAAAATTATCTACGAATAATTAATGCAAATTTTACTCTTTTATGAATAATTATATCAGTGCCAAATAGTCAATGAATTTTACAAATTTTAGAATCTTTAATGTGCATGGAATTTTTTTTTTCAAAATTATTTGACATTTCATCCTAAGCATGGGTCGGGTATGATGCCGAATTATTGTTACAAGATGAGATAATTTCCTCAAATACAAAGCAATTATTTTCAATAATTATATACTAAAAAAATAAAAATGACATGCCTTCAATTTTTTTTTGTTACGTGCAATTTAATAAATAATGATAGTAAATTATAATATTTTTTTCTTCTTTAATTTGAAAAGACAAAGGCGTTTGTGAAAAAAAAAAATTAAGCATATCATGCAACCAAATAGTTTAAAAAATATTTGTATACATAAATATATATATATATATATATATATATATATATAATCACCTAGCATCATATTGTGAGTAATCTATAATCCGCTACACATAGTGCACATCAAATATACGTAACAAAATTTCGTGTATTATATGAACAGTATCAAATAAGTAGTAACATTTTAAAAAAAAAAAATTATATGAACGCCCTTAATTTACGGTATATAAAGTATAAGTCCTTTACCATTTTAGAATCATTAATAAAAAAAAATAAACACAGCAAATAAATATATTTTATCTACTGAGCTTAAACTATAGGTAACATAAAACAAACAAATTATTTTCTTGAATAGTTATTAACAGATATAGTAAATAAAATTTCAGAATTGTGAAATCAACATCAAGTTTTTTTTTGTTATAAGAAAAAAAAGACATTTCCAACCATCTCTTATATATTGAAATATAACGAACGAGGCTAAGGTTATAGATCAATTTTGTTATTTTTAAGTCTGTTCAGAAAAATTCTTCATATGATAATGTATTTGCATATTAAAATTCTACTTTTTCTTAGATAGTTAGAAAATCACTTGATCTAAAAATTATAGGTCATTTCTAAAAGCAGTGATTTTCTAAAAGTATTCTTTAAAATATAAAATTTAGTATGAAAGTACATTATCATAGAGATCTCATGTTTAATGATTCACAGGGGAGGTCCTTGAAATTTTTTTTGCCCTCCTCTGGATGTTTGATTTGTAATTCGGGTTAAATTTAGTGCTAAAATCAAAATAATTTTCTTGAATTATGATTGATAATATTAATTATAAGTTATAGGATCATAAATTATATATTAGGGTATTGAAAAATATAAGTTAAAATATTGCTTTTTTTTTATCAAACACCTAATTAGTTAATGGTTTTAAATTTAATAAGCTATTTAAACCTGTTTCGATATTTTTTTACTCCTCTTAAAAAAAATGATGGGTCCATCCCTGATAATTCAAATCGATTGTTTGATCTTTAAAAATAAAAAATACGTACCAATATATGGATTGTGCGTAGTATTGTAGCCTCACTGCAAAATAATTATGATCAAGTAATGATACGAAACTGAGAAAAAAAGGCTCAATTATTTATTGTCGGCCCATACTCAGCCCATTTCAAAATCCTAAAAGAAATATATCACATTATCGACGGCCCATAAAGTGAAATGAAACAATTTACAAATATATAATTTACTTTTTATTATACAAGTTATGAATTCATAACTTAGTCTGAAATTACCTATCTTATAGATCATGTACTAAAAAACTTTTGAGTAAAAATAAGTGCAAATTATGATTGAAATACAATTTAAAATTTCTTGTTTAATAATAAAATGTTGCTTTAAGTTGCTTCGAATTATTCATACTTTTTTCACCTCATTTGAATGCTTTTAGCATGATTAATCGAACTTGCATGAACAATAAAAAAAGTAAAAATCGTGTGACTAAGGTTCCCTTATACTCCAAATATATAAATAATTATACACTGTAAGCATGTTGATGCCATAAACATAAAATGAGTAAAAGTCATGTTGTTTATTGCAAACAAAATATTAGAGAAAATCAAATACAGCTCAACACATTATTTTCTCTTTTTTATATATATAAATTTTCGATTATCTCATGCGCAATCTAATGGTAATTGGAAGCCAATCGTCATAATATTTTTTTTATTTAATTTTCAAATTTGTTATTACTTGACTAACTTATTAACCTTGTTTATTCTTATAATATTATTGACAAATTTACACTACAAGAAATTATGCAATTAACGGTGCTAAGAGGGTCGGCGCGATAGGAAATGCCGGTATACGTCTTAGATAGGCCGGCGCTAGTACTTCGGTGCGATAGAAAGCACCTGCCTAGGTTTTTGCAACGCGATTGAAATTTATTTTGTCTCTTATTTCTCCAGCGCGAAAAATTTATTAATTGCTTTATTTACTCCCGTCAAAAGTTTACCTCAAAACAATTAACAAAGCAGTTGATCGATTGAACTCAATTGTACTCCTCCGCGACTCCCCGGCTACTACCACTCTTCTCCACGACTCCGCTCCTGCCGCTCTTCTCCACAACTCCGCCCCTACTGCTCTTCTCGAAGACTTCGTCCAGCCACTGTAAGTAATTAAATTGTCCTTTTCTTTATTAATTAGTATTTTATTGAGATTCATTTAGTCATAAGAAAGGATTTATGAGAATCCCGTGTGCATTGCATTAATGAAAAATTAATTACAGAATCCACTTACATTTGAGAAATAAAAAGATTACCTACCAAGTAAAAAGAAATCAAATTAACCTGAAGAAAATAGAAATTTCGAACATATCTCTATAGAAATAACCAATAGTATGCTTTGTGCTATTCATATCCTAGCAATAACATCATTTCCTCAATTCTGACATTTTTCAATTTGAGAAAGGCGAGCTAGCAGTATTCCTTTTATAACTCTACTCTCTTTCTAATTTTCAATCTGTTTTTTCATCCAATTTAGACGTTTTTCTAATTTCTCTTGACAACAGGAAGCTACAACAACCTTTCTCCACTAATGGTCCAATTTGATGGAATTTGTAGTATTAAATCCGTATTATAATAAAGCTTATGTGTTAGTTTCTTTTGGTTTTAATTCATGGTTGAAATTAGAGCCAGTGTTACCTGTAGATACCAGTTAACTATTTTGCTTGTTTTAATTGGTTGATTGAGACTAGAATTGTAAAAGTTTGAAGTTTCAATGGCATTTGAACTAAAGTACAAACTCAATTCTAGATTGAAATGAGATTGTATACTTCTTGCTGGTCCGGTAGAATCAGTTGAGTATGTAATTTCATGTTGATTTTATAGAGGAAATTATAATCTATTTGATAGATAACCTTCACTCAAAAAAAGGGAAAATTTGTAGTGTGTCTATATAAAATTTTAAATAAACAATTTTCCCATTAAAATAACATAATATCCAATATCTCCGTAAAAAATTTACATTATTTCTTCTATCCCGTTTTATCCATTTAACTCTTTAGTTAATTATTTTATACATTGAATTGGCAAAAATGTCCTTTCCTTTGTCTAAAGGTGTCCAGTGCTAGTACTCTCTTCTAAAATCAGGAGGAACACGTCTTGACAACCATTGTCAAGAATTAAATAAAAAAAGAAATAAAATAGGAGAAACAAAATACATGCTTTATACTAATCAGAGTTTTACTTGTTAAGAAAAGTGCAAAATTGTTCAACTGCAACTGTTCTTAGTAGAAAAGTATAAAGAGTTCAGTGAAACTTAATTGTTAGATATAATAATTATAATAGGAGTAGAACTAGGATGCTCTTAAGCTTACCAAAGTTTTGGTGAGCTTAACTCTAAAACTCATCAAATCGATTTCAAATGACGAATTCGAACTGTTGAAATCCACCTATCTTACGTGTGATGCATCTACATGTGAAATTTTTAAACACTCGAATTAATTTAGTATAAAGTCAAGCGGTCAAAAACGTTCAAAAAATGAATGCACTAAAATTAATTTATTAACCTTCTAATTTTGTATGCTTGACTTTATTCTAAATTAATTCAAATATTTAAAAATTTCACATATAGATGCATCACATGTAAGGTAGGAGGGTTTCACCGGTTCGGATTCGTTGTTTGAAATCGATTTGATGAGTTTTAGAATTAAGCTCACCAAAACTTTGGTAAGCTTAAAAGCACCCTAGTTCTACTCATTATAACAGTGTTCATGTAAAATAATTGCATTTTTGTATTTTACTAGTTCAGAATTATACTAGTTAGTTGATGTTCTACTAGTTCAGAATAATTGCATTTTTGTATGACCTATATTATTTTGTAATGAAATAGGTGGAATTCCTCTTTTTCAAACAAACCAAAAAATCATAGCCTCACTGCAAAATAATTATGAAGTGATACTAAACTGAGAAAAAAGGCTCAATTTATTTCCGGCCCATACTCGGCCCAATTCAGAATACTAAGAGAAATATATGAAATTATCGACGGCCCATAAAGTGATATGAAACAATTACGCAACCAATTATTAATCTTTGTAAAAAGACATAAATACTTTTTATTATACGAGTTATGAATTCACAACTTAGTCCGAAATTACCTATCTTATAGATCATGTACTAAAAAACTTTTGAGTAAAAATAAGTGCAAATCATGATTGAAATACAATTTAAAATTTCTTGTTTAATAATAAAATGTTGCTTTAAGTTGGTTCTAATTATTCATACTTTTTTTTCACTTCATTGAATACTTTTAGCATGATTTATCTAACTTGTACGAAGAAAGAGAGTGAAAATGTGTGACTAAGGTTCCCTTATACTTCAAATATATAAATAATTATACGCAGTAAACATGTTGATGCCAAAAACATAAAATGAGCAAAAGTTATGTAGTTTTTTGCAAACAAAATATTAGAGAAAATCAAATACATCTCAACACATTGTTTTCTTTTTCATATAAATTTTTCATTAGCTCATTTACAATCAAATACATATGTGTTATTACGTGACTAACTTATTAAACGTGTTTATTCTTATAATATTATTAACAAATATAACTAAAATAATAATAGTTCTTTCTTTCTTTTTTTCTTTTTTTAATATTTTAATCTTGTCTCAAATTAGACATTCTTATGGAACTATCATAATAACTATTCTTCCCTCTTTTTTTATTTTTTTAATATTTTTATTTTTCTAATTTAATTGAGTAATATTGTTCGATATAACTTTTTAATACATCAGACTTATTGTAAAAAGTCATGAACTATCCTTAAAATATTAGAGAAAATTAAATACAACTCAACACATTTTTTTAAATATATATATAAATTTTTCATTAGCTCATTTACATGCAATCTAATGGTAATTGGAAGCCGATTGTCATGATATTTTTTTATTTGATTTTCAGATTTGTTATTACTTGACTAATTTATTAAACTTGTTTATTCTTATAATATTATTGACAAATTTAACTAGTATAGTAACAATTCTTCCCTCTTTCTTCTTTTTTAATATTTTCATCTTGCATCAAAGTAGACATTCCTATGAAACTTAATTTAGTCATATTGTTTTAATTTATTTTTCTTAAGACTTGATTTTTATCTAATATATTTAATGCATGAAAAGTGAAAAGTTATCAAAAACCAAAAGGAATCATAAAAAAAAAAAAAACTAAAATCAGGAGGAACACGTCTTGACAACCATTGTCAAGAATTAAATAAAAAAAGAAATAAATTAGGAGAAACAAAATACATGTTTTATACTAATCAGAGTTTTACTTGTTAAGAAAAATGCAAAATGGTTCAACTGCAACTGTTCTTAGTAGAAAAGTATATAGAGTTCAGTGAAACTTAATTATTGGATATAATAATTATAACAGTGTTCATGTAATCTGAAATTTAATTAAATTATGATAATATACCTTTATTTACTATTAATTATTGTCGGAATCTATTTTTTTTATTGCTCCACAAATTAAAGAGACGTGTTGAATCAAATAATGGGGTTGCAATTTTTCTTTTTAAAAGAAAGATGGATGGGAAGCCTTCAAATTATATACTCATATTATTTTAATAATGAATTTTCCCATCTAGATCACAATTTCATGACCTCTTATGTCATTAGACATTTTTTTTTTCATTAGTTTTTACTTTCCACATCAAAAGACATAATATAGTCAACCTTGTCAGAGTCAATGAGAACAAAAGAAAGAGAGAAGAGTGATCTTACATGATAATATAATATGTTACAATTGAGAAAGGGGTAGGTCGGATGCTCATTCAACCTAGTTTGGTTCCGATGGGCAGATATATCGTCTAATTTGCTTTAGGATTTGTGTGCACGAATATTAAAGCAGATGCGAAAGTTCTGGTACGAATCCTAAAACCAATCTGACGGTAAATGAACTCGTTGAAACCAAAGTAGGTCTGATGTCCATCTGACCTACTCTGTTTCCGTTACAATTATGTTATTCGCATAAAAGTTGTTATAAATGTGAACATTTTACATTAATACACACATTAAAGTAGAGTTACAATTACTAACAAATAAAATATTACAAGTACATGTATTTAATATTAATTTCATATTATAAAATATATTTATGAAACTTTTTTTTTTATGTTGGAACTTTGGAGAAATCAAGAAAGGAACATGGAGGGCAGGAGAAAGGAGAAAGGAAATACAACTAAGATATAATAGAAATATAAATTTAACTTGTGTAAGGGTTAACGGTAAATAAAAAGGAATTGAAAGAATTGAGAATTAAATTTAATATATTGAAATATGAAGGGACAAATAAAAAGTTTAGTAAAATGTATGGGTTAACAACACATTTTAATGTGATTAACATGCATGACTTAAATGTGAAAAAAAAATAAAAATCGTGTGACCAAGCTTTCCTTGTTTTTAAATAGATAAATAATTATATATAGCAAGTTTTTATATTGATATCATAAACATAAAAGTTGTAAAAGTTGTCTATTGATATTGTAAGCATAAAATTTGAAAAAGTTGTATAGTTTCAAGCCAACAAAATATTAGAGAAAATCAAATATAATGTTAGAATTATTTTACAAATTTTCATAATTAATATTATTATCGTATATATTCAAAACCGATCACCATCCTTGTTGGTTGGAAAATGATGGATTAAATAATTCATGTCATTTTTTAAAATTTGAAAATGAAAATTTAATAAACATATCGAATCTAAATAACCAAACTTATAATCCAAATAAACCATTTTTATTTACAAAGACATGCATAACAAGTATTATATCAGAATAAATACGAAAGTTTATTGATACCTTATTCTAACTATAAATTAATCTTGCAAATTTATTGTTTTATTATTGTAACTAGTGTACCTGCTTTATTAAAAAAATGAAATAAATTACTTAGAATACCTGGTACGTATATAGTCTTCATTTATTTGCTTTAAACCTAAATGATCTCACTGAGATGTTAATAAAACAGGTAATTATTTTGTCTAAAATATTTTGTAAAATTTCAAAACTACGAACTCAATTTTTTTTTCTTAAATTTTGTCTAAAATATTTTGTAAAATTTCAATACTATAAACTAAAAAAAAAATTCTTAAATTTTGCTTTTTCAAATTTAGTTTAAAAAATTTAAAACATCACTAGTCTACATCAAAATAATATGACCTCATAATATAATCATATTAACTTATTTCACAAATTTGAATAATTTTGAGTACAAGTCCCAAGCACATGTCAATCAATATAATACAAAAAAAAAAAAAACAATTTCAAATTATAGAGAATAGCAAGGCGGCAACTTAAATTTTAGTTACAAAATGTGATGAAATTATGTTTAACATAATCATGAAAATATCAATCTAGTTCAACCTCTTCAAACGCCACGAATTTTCCAAATTTCTTACTATATCATAAATAAATTAATTAAATTGTACTTGGTTTTACCGACAAATTTTAGATAGCAATTTGCAATGCAAAATCATTTTGGAATTTAAAATTGATGAAGTGTACTTAGTCACCTAATTCATAGTGCTTTCATTTTCATTAATAATACAACTATGCTACAAATGAGCAATCATAAATTTTATTAGACAAATTTATTAGACAAATGTTTAGATATATCTTTGCATTTTCATGAATATAACAAAGATATCACCTTTTATTATTCAAATTATTGACCCAATAGGACTCCTCTGACTTTGCATTTTTCACATGATTAATTAGTGTGTACCTTTAAAATAATATTGATCCAATAGAACCAATAATTGTGAAAAATATTCAACAATTTTGACCCTATTATTGGGTCAATAATGTTGACCCAATAGGACTCCTAAAAATTATTCAATAATATTATAAAATTTGAAGGAGAAAAATGTGCAATTAGAATAATTTTATGGGTACACATCCAATACCCAAATTACACACAATCAAGTACAAGTGCAATTGTGGGGCCCACTTGTCATGGATCCTTTGATGTGTTCAATTATTTTTGAAAGGGACATATATGTATCCCGCTCATGGGATGAATTAATGGAGAGAGATATCAAATGGAGGTGTTAATTAAATGCTCTTAGTACGCATGAACAAGTAGGTGAGCAGCGTGCCAATTCTCAATTTTTCAGATTTGTTTGTTTGTTTGATTGTTCCCTAGATAGATCCAAAGGAAGTTTAAATTTATTGAGGGATAAATAAATTAATATGTTAGATGGTTAAAATCTAATTTATTACTTATTTTATTTATTTTATTTTTTACAAAAAAAAATCTGGATTGATAATATGATATGCACCAAATTCTTACAAGCACAAGTAAATTCAAATACCAACTTTATTTATTTATAGGTTTCTTAGGAAACCAGAAAATTCAAATGTATATTATGTCTTTTGAAAAAACAAATGTTAGGAAATAGTAGATGTTTGGATTTACTAAAAACAAATCATAATTCTCCCCAGAAATGTATTATTTGGAATATGATGAAAATTTGAAAAATAATAATAATTTATACCAGTGCAAGGACCTCAAATTTTCAAATGAAAGAAAGCAAAGAAAATTGAAAAAGAAAAAGCAAAAGCTCTCTAATATTGTGGGAAAAATAGAAGTAAAAGAAAAGAAAAAACTTACCAAAATTTATCACAAGCCTCTTCATTCAATTTCAATTATTTTTTGTGTATGAGAGAAAAAAATATATATAAACTTCTCTAAGTTTTACTTACTATTCTATAAATCTTTTTAGAAAATTGAAATGAGAGAAAAAAAATTATAAGGGTATTAATAGCTGGGTGGCTTGAGCTCTATATTCTAAAATTTCTTGCTCAACATCTATATTCTAAAATTTTCTATGCAATAAATAACCTTGGTATTCACAAATTGAGATTCCCAATTCCATTTTCAAAATTCCCAATTCTCATAAAAATCACCATTGCCGAATAGCCCGTAGAGGTAACCTTTTTGGAGGAGATCTGCTTGGGTCCGATGTTCATTGGACCCAAAGTAGTTCTAATGGGTTCGGTAACCGTCAAATCTGCTTTAGAATTCGTGTATATGGATTTTAAAGCGGACGCAAATCCTAAAACAGATCTAACGGTTAGTGAACCCATTGGAACTACTTTGGGTCCAATGGACATCGAACCCAAGCTGCTTCCTTTTTGGAGATGTAAAGCATAGGATATTATTTTAATAAAATATTCAGGGAAACAAAAACATGTACACAGTTTGCAGCATCATCAATATTGAATGATTTGTAAATGATTAGCCAATCCAACCAGCTGGATGTACAAACAGCATAAATTTTTTTATTTTTTGAAACATAAAAAAGAACAATATTTTTCCACTATAATAGAAACCACACTGATTCAATAGGAATTCATATCATCTAAGGTAACAAAAATATTTTTGTTTAGATCCGAACCATTCGTTCAGAATCCACACGAATATTAAAAGGGTGCCTCGCATTCTGCCTCGGTCTGAATAGACCCGAATTATGATCGGACAATCCGGATTTAAACATAAATATTTTGTCACCTCATTCCATATCTTAAAAAAAATTATCATATTTCTAATTATTTGAAAAATATTTATATATTACTTATCTCAAAATAAAAAAAAGTTGTGCACAAAGAGGGCTCCATACCATATCTTGATTATAGTACAGTTTGCTCAATGTATCCCAACGGCTTGTCTGGCTCCTGATTTGTGATGTCAATTTCCAAATTTATTCTTACAAACTTTCACAAAAATGTCTACATTATGAATTATAACAAAATGTGCCATTCTTAACAAAATGCACCTTATATAGTAAAATAAAATAAAAAAGATGAAGATTAATAGAATTGTCAAAAATCACAAATATAATACTGAAGAAGCCTAAATATATACAACAACAACAATCAAATCTTTATTTCCAAACAAGTCAGAATAAACTAGAAATAAAATTCAATCACAATCATAAAGTATGATTATCTGCAGATAGTGGTATAAGATAAAAATACGTACGTAATACATACAAATAAATTTGTTCTTCTAGTAAGAGAGTCAGGGCGATCCGATGTTCGCATCAAGATTCATACGTACTTAATCAATCTAAATTTTAAATTTTTCAGTGTAAATCTCAATATAGATTGGATAGTCTTGATTTGACATCAAATCAAATATGATCTGATATCCATCAGACCACCTCGATTCTTTAGTGATATACTAATAGTTATATGTTTAAATTAGTGATTATCGTGCTATAGCTTTTAAGGTCCGAAAAGGCTATAACTAACTATTTATAACTCTGAATTGATGAATAACACTTGTGATCTCCAGTAGTTGTGAAACTGGAGGGAACTGATTCTCTCTTTTTCTTGTTTTGTTTAACCAAACACCGGAGAGAATGGGGACTTTAATTGCCTTTTAAAAAGGGACCCCTGAAACGACGAATTACCTACGAATCAACAACACGAAAAAAGCGCGTGGGCCCAGCCTAGATACCTACTATCAAGGTTACCGTTAGTTAACGGCGTTAATTTAGCCTCTAGTTACAAAATTACTCAAAGATTAACCTTTTTCTTAACATTTGTAGCGTTCTAGTTTTAATTTTAAGCATACTCAAAATATATAATATACTTTTATAATATTTAATGATTGTTTTTGAAAAGTTATATAAGTAGATACAAGTTTAGTTTAAAAAATAAAAGTGTTTAAGTATAACACAGACATAGTAAAGTTACAGATAGTTAATAAGGATGTCTACTTCGTTTTGTTTTAGTCTATTTTGTTAAACAATTGTAGTCAGCTAGCTTAAATTTAAACTATATTAAAAGTATATAGGATATTTTTTTTTTATCATTTTTAAGGTTGTTTATGAAAAGTTATATAAGATATTACAACTTGAACTTTTTAAAAATAAAAGTGTTAAATATAACTGTTACAAAAGAATGTAACAGTGATGGCCGTTTTGTTATGTTAATCGAGCCTCTAGTATGAATTTATTCAAAATTTTAATTAATTTTTCTAACATATAAAGAAGTTAAATTTGTAAATTTGTAAGGCTATTTATGAAAATTTATATAAAGTGAAGAGTAAGGCTTGGGTGCTATGGATAGCATAGAGGCCTCTATGCTACGGCTCAATATTCGAGTTTTCAAAATTCAAACGGTCGATCCAAATCGTTCATCTTATTCTCCATATTAATATCTGCTTGGAGACCAAATTTCACATTTTTCTGAATTTTTTTACTATTTATTAAGTATTTTACAAAATTGTTAATCCAACGGTGGCTGCACAAAACAGTAAAACCGTTGGATTAGCGATTTTCAAAGTGGCTTAATAGATAGTAAAAAAATTCATAAAATTATAAAATTTGGTCTTCAAGCAGATATTAATACGGAGAATAAGATGAACGGTTTGAATCGATCGTTTGAATTTTGAAAACTCGAATATTGAGCCGTAGCATAGAGGTATCTGTGCTATCCATAGCATCCAAGCCTTACTCTAAAGTTAATATAAATTGGGTTTCTAAAAATAAAAGTGTTAAATATAACGGAGGCATAACGGTAATGGCGGCTATACTTTGCCTTTTTTTTAGAACACACTCTTTGTATATTCTTTAATTTTTTTTTGGCTTTATTCCTTTCTTTCTTTGACAACAACACTTTGCTAGTTGCTTTATTAGTGTTTATCTGATGATTAGGTTTATGTGGTCTTTTTTTTTTTAAAATAAAAATTTGACAACAACAGCACTTTGCTTAATCTATAATTTATTATGCTTGTGCTTGTGCTTTTTTGGCATATAATTAGCAGTTGGTTGACCTATGTTGATTTGTTCACAACTAACATGGATAATAAAAATAATTATTATTATATAATGATAATAATAAGTAAAACACTTTGAATGCAAAGTGTAGTATTCCAATTTAATTTTTATTTTAAACTAATAATTG